>KN494149.1:0-14790 GCA_000787155.1 Scartelaos histophorus | reverse complement strand
CATTCCTGTGTGTGTCATGACACCTCCTCAACCTGTTACATAGACTCTGTAGTTTTGACTCCTCCCCCCGATGGTAAAGGTCACTGTGGTGCATCACTGTAACTACACCTGTCGCTGTAGCAGCTTCACACATCCTGGAAACCTGGAAAACAAATACCCATAAGAGGAGTCATATCCTGCAATACTTTATTGGTCACTTACAGTGTAGGATCACTTGCCCCTGTGGTAAAACACTTGCCCCTGTGGTAAAACACTTGCCCCTGTGGTAAAACTCCTGCCCTTGTGGTAAAACACCTGCTCTTGTGGTAAAGCCTCTGTAAACTCAGGGCTTTAAAAACACAAAATGCAGAGCACAAGAGCACGATCAGATTTAAAAACATGAAGCATCCTGTGGCAGCTCATTTTGTACATTTCAACCATCCGATCTCTGCCTTATGATATATCGAACATGTAAAACTTCCCCCTAGAGATGTGAATCTGGAAGTGCTCCTGTCAACTAAGGACTTAATGTGAACTTTGACCTCAGATGGTTTTCGTGATATGATCAAACTATTCTTGTATTTTATGAGAATGTAAATATCTAACAGTTTGGGGTTTTTTTGTTTGTTTGTTTGTTTGTTTGTTTGTTTTCTTCTTGTTGTAGTGGGCTGATCTAACTGGGTGATCACACTTTGGGACCTCTCATTTGTTATTTGGATATGAGCACCTGGACTGGCAAGCATTTTGTGTACTGTGGTCTAAAGCACTAAAAATGACCTGACAAAGGCTTTTTGCTGAAATGTTATTTAAAAGTTAAAAAAGCTTTTGGCCGTCTGACTATGGTATGCATTTTTTTCCCTTTTAATATAGATTCCATAGACCAGATCATGATCATAATAGGCCTGTTACTAAATTGACTGTGAACATTTTAAGTAATTGATTAATGGCCTGATTTAATTAGTTTATGTGTCTTCTCATTTCTTAATAACAGCCTATGTCATTTTTTTATTAAAAATCCAAATTGCTTTTATACTTCACATCATTTGTAACTACACCAACTATTTCCTAATCAAGACTGAAAAATTTCTGAGACACTCACCTCAGCCATTATCTGAGCGTTCACAGATGTTTAATTCCTCTTGGTGGATCAGTAGCTATGACCACCGGCTAATGCCACGCGCCGCTAACGAACCGTAGCAGTTTAATTAATGACGGGCTTTGTCTAATCCTGAGACTGTCACATACGCCGTTCTCCTCCAGGACGTCGCTCCACTCATCCACAGTATGGTGTATGTTCCCTTTTGTGGGGCTTAACGCGATCGGAATTAGCATAATCTAGGCCTGGCGCTCGCATACATTAGCGCTCCTCCCTTTAGCGCATGTCACTGCCTTTGGGAACTGGTTGTAGCTGGTTGTAATATTGTAATAATGGAGAAAATAGAAGTAGTATGAGCCTCTTCTGTCACTGAATGCTGGGATCCTGGTGATAAGCTTTTCTTATCTTGATTTTGTTCATGTAGAGGAGGCCAGAAGTGCAAGGAATGCCCTAAGTGTAGCAGTGTCACACTAATACTGCTCCTATCAGCCTCAAGTCACGACACTTCAACACAAAATGATGCTTCACACACCGCATCATTGTCACATTAGACATAATAATAGTAATATAAAGTCCAATCAGAGCGTCTTCTCCTCTGGACACTCCACTCATCGATCGCCTTCACACACTTCTGCGCATTTATGATATTTCTGAATAAACACTCCAGCTGTGAGCTTAAAGCGGACCTATTCTGCAAAACCGATTTTTCATCATGTTTCAATTTGTAAAGTAAAAATTTGGCCAAACACAGATATACGGTGATAATACTAGTCCTGTGCTAATCTGCATCCCGTGGGAATCCATTTGTTGTTGTAATTGGGCCTTTTCTATCTCTTTCTTTTCTTTCCACGTTCTTTTCTTCTTCAATCTTGGTCAATCTTGGTGAAACAGAGTAATTTACGAACTTCGCTTATTCTGTTCGAGTAGCTAAAGTTGTATTTGGACGTTTGAGCAGTCATTATTCGCACGGGATAAGTACAACCTGGGGACGTCTGGTAATTTGCAAATTACCGTCCCGCCTCTGTGTTACTTGCAACACTTTTGCACGGGATAAGCAAAGTCCGCAAATTACTCTATTTTACTGAGACTGAAAGAGAAAAGAATTTGGAAAGAAGAGATTGAGACAGAAAAGGTGTGTAATGACAACAGCAGACACTGAAATGCAATGTCACGTGGGACTAGTATTATCCCCGGACATCTGTGTTTGGCCAAATATCATAGGTAATTCCCGACGGAATTTTTACTTTACAAATTACAGACATGGTGCATTCACATGGGTTTAAGATCTGGGATTAAGGCATCCTCCAC
This sequence comes from Scartelaos histophorus, assembly GCA_000787155.1. Taxonomy (NCBI): domain Eukaryota; kingdom Metazoa; phylum Chordata; class Actinopteri; order Gobiiformes; family Gobiidae; genus Scartelaos; species Scartelaos histophorus. The sequence continues at coordinate 12,407 of KN494149.1, read as the reverse complement.
AATTATTAGAAATCACCAGAGGTCCACAGGTAAAACTAATCTCATCCAAATAGGGCTAAAACTAAATTTTGCTGATCAATCTGTTTTCATCACCCCCGGCATACGTCCACTTCATTTAGTCCAGTTGTACTTGCTTAATCTGCGTCATTTTGGTACAAATTTTAAAAAGTGATGCGCAGCGAACCATCAGAGGTGCCGACGCCTTCACGGCTCTTTGTTGTAAAGACGTTTATGGCGACGTCGGCTCTAACACAGAAGTAAGACGACTTGTTTCTGCAGTTTATAGCATAATGATCCACGTCATAGATTATAATGATAGAGCAGACGCACTCACAATAGATCTTCTTTCAATCCAGGACACCAACATCACTGGCAGGGTGCTGAGGAGCTGTCCATGGTGCTAGGCAATGACGCTAAGCAGTTTGGCTCCCTTATTAGTGTGAAAATAGCAAAAGGGTCCAAATATTTAGCTTGAAAAGGAGCCAAAACTTGTTGACTGTGTAAAAAAGACTGCACCTCTACTTTTGGCCTCAGAACAATCTTTCTGTTCTCAGCAGTGCAGGTTTTCTTACAGTTAAATAATACCAGCATATCCTATAGCCACCCCTCTAGTTCATAGGTAGACATAGGTAGACATTTTTACCAGTCCCTCATGCTATAGACACTGTGTGATCTTGTATATGGTTGTTGACTGTCAAACACTATGGAGGCTTTGATATGAGAAGTTCTGAGCAGAAGACCACAGCTGTGACCTGAGCACATGTCACATATTGCACTGGTTTAGTCTAAAGTGCAGTAAAGTGCAGATATCGATTTAAAGAGAAAAAGACCACAAAAGAGTGTTTTGTTCTTCATCACCAGCTCACAAGGAGGATGTGAGCCACAAGAAACATAAATGTAATGCTGGATGTTCTCGTGGCGCATTATTACCTCGTTCAGTGTGAAAATCTGTGTGGTTTAAAAGGAAAACTAGTCACATTTAGAATCATGTTCATTCATTTTCACAGGCAGTAATTCAGTAAATGAAAGCAGAGCAAAATGGGGCTCATTTCTTCAGTCCTAATATTTAGCCAAGTGTGCAACTAACATCTGAAGTATGACAGTTTCAGACATTTAGATCCACTTTTAGTCTCTGTTGCTCTGGAAACGTGATCACTGGTTCTTGGTGGATGGTTTTCTAACACCCCTTTATGGACCTTCTGAGGACAAAAATGACCAATCTCTGCAAGACGGATTGTTGTTAGATTTGAGTTTTCAAATTCACCAGAATCCATCTTGGCTGTCTCTGATCCATTACAGTTTACACAATTTTTTGCTGCAGACTAGAAAGTCTATATACTCCCAATGCAGCAAGCAGAAAAGAGGAAGGTATGATGCTGCAAAAACTAAACTGTATTATCATCAAAGCAGAGCAAGAGAAAATTCAATTCTCAGTTGAATTTGCCCTGAAACCTTCCTGGACTGGACGACTGAGGATAATACAGATTACTGAGGCATGCCAATTAGCTAAAACATCCCTCCCCTTTCAGCATAAAAAGGAGCCTTTTCAGCTCAGTAATGGATGGAACTCAGTTCAGAATTCTACACATGTAATTAGGTGTGAGCCAGGTTAAAAAAAAAGGGCACACACACAATTACCATTTGAGCGCTCTAAACATAACTTTAACCAAAACAAAAACAAGTCTGGGCATTTGAAATCACAATATTCAGTTAAAAGGATTTAATAAAAGGAAACAAGTCCACTGACTTGGTGCCCAGTGGGAACTGACATCACTGTAAAACATGACAAAGATTTGTGAAGCTGATGTATCATGATACGTGTGTCCGATTAAACTTTAATTCTGTGTGGAACTTAGTATGAAGTCTGACACAGGAATCTCCATCTATTATCCACACATAGAACACAAGGACGCTGCCTGTTTCTGTCCAATCTGTGTGATCACATTCACAGTCACGTCTCCCTCGCCTCAGTCTTCACCCACATTCATCCAAGTGTGACAACCTGCTCTTTATCTCCACTGGGCAGCACCAGGGACACAACACTGGCACTGAAAAACAGGATTATTATTATTATTATTATTATTTTATCTTAACATTTTGTTTTAAAGGGCCTATGCTATTTTCTGATCAGTGTTATAATGTGTTTGGGGGTGTGGTTTGTGGACCACAGGATCCCGTCATTGATCCCGTCATGACGTTGTCTTGATGGCTCCAAGTATCCAGGATACGGTTTGCAGTTTGCAGTGTTCCACAACTCTGTTTGCAGAGGTGAGGATGAGCACTTCCAAATCTGAGGCCACGGTTCTTGACTGGAAAAAGGTGGCTTGTCCTCTCCGGGTGGGTGGAGAGGCCCTGCCTCAAGTGGAGGAGTTCAAGAAGGAATAAGATGGATGGAAGGATGTGAGAATGTGGTTTCTTCAATAAAAACATGCCTGGAGATGTGTTTTGTTTCATTCACACACAGACCTCCAAGTTAAGGTCAAGTTCTTTCAGACAGGAAACACTCTGTTCCACCTTGTGATGTCATGTGATCATGTATGAAGTGCTCCACAGTGTTTTTAAAGTCCAAACACCTTCACTAGAATTATCATTAGGACGATTTTAGGCCTGGAATTGCCAATCTCTCATTAAAAGGTCACAGGAGCTGTGATTTTGAAAAGTACCACCTGATGGAACAGAGCATTTCAAGCTTTGCAGATGTAGACAGACTAATAATAAACATCTGTGAATGAAACTAAACACAACTCCAGGTCTGTTTCAACATTCTAATGATTCTACTGAAGGTGTATGCAGTCTGAAAACACAGTGAAGCACTTCCTGTATTACCAAATGACATCACAAGGTGGAACAGAGTTTTTTCAGTTTGTGAGTTTGTGTGTAAATAAAACAAAACACAACTCCAGAATTGTTTGTGATGAGGAAACAAGATTATAACATAGAACATCACAAAATGGCACAATAAAAGTTACATTTTGGTCCTTTAAACAGATTTTACATAAGGCAAGACATCATCAGGGACACAGGGACATTTTCTTCTCAAAAGGACGTTTCATTACCTTAAAAAATGACAGTCCTTGTGATTTGCTAATTGCAGCGATTCAAATTGCACTTTCAATTTGATTCCAATTCATCTTTTGGTTTTCTGCGTGTTACATAACAAAGGTACACGGGAGGCCTGGACCAGAGCAAAACCACATCCACTGAACGCTAAGCCCGCGGCGCCGAGGGGAGGAGGGACTTTTGACGGATGAGAGCGCTACCGGATATGACTGCGACACAAAGGTGAGGGCGGCTAACAAAAGCGCTGGAGAATGTGCGCTGGTGCTGTGGGTTAGCGTTAGAATCGAGGTGAGATGTTTGGGTAATTACTGGAGAACATGGAATAAAGAAAAAAGAAACAAACCTGCTTTTAGATCAGGTTGCATAAAATTTCTCCAAAAGCATGTGACTGGCTCAAACAGCACAACCAGGACGAGTTGGCGATAATCAAAAATATCATATAACATCTTATTTTTATCATTATTGCTTTTTTACTATGTGTTTGTGCAGCACTTTGGAAAGTTTTGGTTTGTTTATGAAATGTGCAAGTCGATTGGATTGGATATCAAAAGACAGATACTAAATCGATACTAAAACTAATAAATTGAGTTTGAAATTTAAGTATCGTGCCAACATTCTTTATATAATGAGCCTTCAAATTCACTACACAGCAAAAGTGTTAAAATTGACTCTCACATAATAAATTTTAACATTTTCTCAGGGTTTATATGAGTCCAATTAATTTTAGAGTTAATTTTAATTATTTTTGGAAATGTTACTTAAGTAACACTGGACCAAAGTTGGTGTTAAACCCCAAAATCGAGAGATCTTAACATTATGAGAGTAAACTCAGAACACTTTGTATGGTTATCCTAATTTAGCTAAACAATGCATAGAGTTTTTTTTGTTTGTTTTTTTATGCTTTATTTTAGTTAATTTAAAATGAAATTCTGTACAAAACTGGTTCAAACTGGAGTTAAAAGTGGTGGGTGGTGCCAAATTAACACTAGTGGAATTTGAATTAACTCCAACCATATCAACCCAACTCAAAGCCCCATTTAACTTTCAAATTGTTCAAATTACATGTTTCATGTTCAAAACAACTCTGAAATATTTTACCCTGAAATTTGAACCCTCCTGTTTTTGCTGTGCACTGTGGAGTTTTATAAAAAGTTTTGCTGTGACAGTAGAGCTAAGATTAACCAGCATGCTAATGTATACTTCCTGATTATCGGACAATAAAATGCTTTATAATGCAGACAGTACACAGAGGACTTTTTGACCTCAAGAGCTGTATATCTGTATGAATATATCTGTACTGGAGCAAGACACATTTTACTCAAATATATAAAAAAAACCCAAACAAACTCATTCAGTTTATTTCATTATTCTGTTTTACTATCAAACCAAACAAAACAAAAAACAGATCCCAACCTCTATTTCCAATATTTGATTTAAAGTTTATTTCAAATAAAACAATAAAAAAAAGTCTCATGTCCATTTCAGTTTGGATCTTTGATTCTCTCTAATGAGAGTTGTTCAGTTGCTGCTTCCTGTTTCTCGTCATGGAGTTTAACAATTCCTTTCCAAGACATGAGAGTAAACGGCTGCTATAAAAGAAGAGGACGTGTTTGTCCACACAACTGCAGCGATTTTTCAGGGAAGTCCTTCAGCAGCAGAACTAAATAAAATATTGAAATTGAAATAAGCATAATATTTGGGTTTTTTTTTATTAGTGTTATTTGAATAAACTTTAAATTATAAATTGGAAAAAGAGATTGAAATCATTTTTTTGTTTTGTTTTTTGTTTTGTTTTTGCCACTAAAACAGAATCGTGAAATAACAAACTGCTTTCCCTTTTCATTCTTTTTTGTTCTTAATTGAAATTCAAAAGAACCAATGGTACATGGACCTTAAACTCGATGCTTTGTTTTTTTGGTCTGTAAAGTCTCCATCTTGTCTTAGGACTGAACCCTCATGCTCCACGAGGCCTGTTTCTGCTGAGAAACTGTGTTTTTAATGAGGCGCTTAGCGTTAGCTGCATTAGAAGTGTTCGCTTGTTAGCCCCTGTCAGGAGCACATCTCTAACATCTCTAACCCTGCTCTGTCTGTAAATCCAGGCTCTTTGAAGAGAAGAGGTGATGGAGAGGGCATGGAGAGGGCATGGAGGGGGTGCAGAGGAGGGCAGCACTACCACCTCAGTCTGACCCCAAATCCAAACCCGTCCAGGGACTCGGCCGGAATAATGAAAGAGCTCCTGAGTCAGGGAGAAGAGTCTGAGCACATGTAATATCAGAGGCGGTAATGCTCTTGACAGTACTTTTTCAACAGCATTTTCTTTGATTCTTTGAGTAATATTTGTATTGAAGTAACAGTACTCGTACTTGAGTAAAAGTTGTGGTTCCCCCTCCCACTGTGAGTAAATCTAAAGTGACCAAACCTTTCTGCACTGCAAAAACCTTAAGATATAAACACTTAAATCTATTTGAAAATGACATAAAAATAGTGAAATGATCTTGCTGTTGGACAGATCATTTTACTTGACAAGTTACCTTAAAATAAACTCCCTTTAGACTAGAATGCCTCCGAACTAGTAAGTAGACCATAAACCTGAAAACACGATGAATAACCTGATATAAGTTTGAAAATCTTGGCCAAATCTGAGAAATTTGCAGAGTGTCGACAATGTGAAATGATCTGAACATTTGTTTCTTGCAGATCCTTTTTAGATGTGATTTAGTTTGTCTCATTTTTGCTTCTCTTTGCACATTTCATGCTTTAATTTTCCTTCAAATGCCATTAAAGCATAACATATTCTACTTCTATGGGGTATTATTTCTAACTCCTAAGACAATATTTCGATCACCATGTTCCCTTTTATTGTTTTGAAAATGCTATATTCACCCAAAACAAACTATTAACATCCCTTTTTCATTTTTAATGCTCTGAGCCATCTCACAAATGAAACTACTGCACATCGTATTGAGTTTGGCAAGTTATAAGGCAGTTTTGTATCATGTTTTTGTGTATTTATGGAGAATTACGGCATGCATATTTAGGCCGACTTTCTCCAAAGCTCAAAATACTCCTCCGTTCGTTCACCTTAAGCTGACTCACTGACCCAACTTTTTTTTTTGTTCATTTTTGTTTTTTTGATTGAATCTTGTGAGCTTTAATCCATGTCAGAATGTTGTTTCTCATCATAAACGTACCTGGAGTTGGGTTTTGTTTCATTCACACGTCACATGACCATTAGCGAACAGCTCCTTTTTACCTTTTAGTTCAGTAGAGACTGGAAATGCCAGGGCTGAAACTATCCGAACGATTCCAGTGAAGGTTAAACATGTGTGAATGAAACAAAACACAACTCCAAACATGTTCACAAATGAAACTATTGAACACTGCATCGGGTTTGTCAAGTTTTAGGGCAGTTTTGTATCATGGTTTTTTTTATTTATTGAGAATTGTCTTGGCCACTGTGAGGAGGGTTTGAATAGGGACAGAGAGAGAGTTAAATGGTTAAATTACTCAAACAGGCATGGACGACATCTAAAACCTCTCAAACCAGCCATCATTTTGATAAGGGAACAATTATCATGCAGGTAAACTGGACTCAAATGCAACATAAAGAACATTGGTCACGTTTACATGGTGTTTTTAATTCCGAATTAAATTATTCTGAATTAGATTGGGTTTAAATTATTTTCTTTCATGTTTAAATGGAAATAATAATTCTGAATTCAGGTTTAGATGGAAAACACGTTAAATCGGCTTTATTCCCTGATTGGACAGGGACATGAACGCATTTAAGTCTACAGAAGAAAACTCTCAATCAAAGACTAAATGAACAGGAGGCGTATACAGCTCTGGAAATAAAATAAGAGACCATTTTGTTCTGAAATCATTATCTCTGCATGTGTGACTGTTCCATTCCAGCGTCTGTTGAATCCAACACAAGCTCAGCTCATAAGTGATTGTGTTGCTTTAAAATGAACCTGATCTTCTTTTCTTTACATTGTTTGAGGTCTTTTTTGACCATTTGTTATTTTCTGCAAATAAATGGTCTAAATGACAATATTTTTATTTGGAATTTGGGAGAAATGTTGTCAGTGGTTTACAGAGTGAAACAAAAATGCTAATTTTACTCAAACTGATCACTTTTCAGTGGTCTTACTTTTTTCCAGAGCTGTATATCGACGGCCCTGTGATGAGTGGCAGCTTTAGGAAAAACAGGGAGGACGGGAACAGGAAATGGAGCAGGACTGGGGATAAGTCTGTCAACAAAAGGCAGATCTGTGACAACAATATTATAACATGGTAGAATGCTCCAAAAAAGGACATTTTGCATAACAGCTCCTCTTTAACTTCAAATTCTAAACCAGTTTTTATGTCCTGACAGTTACTCTTATTAATAATGTTGTACTCTGACTTTCTTGAACCACTACTTTTGTACTTCTACTTGAGTAATACTAGTAATACTTGTAATACTATTCTGAGGTAATATTAACGTGTACAGTTTTAGCCCACTCTTCCCACCTCTGGTAATTATCCCAAACGTTTTTTTTTTCACTAATCTGAAATGCCTCCAGTGTCTGGAGCGGCACTTTGTTCTCAGGCTGTGAACGGCCGCAAAGAAAATCCTAATGAGCGTCCATGTTCTGAATTGTAATTTTGTGTCACAAACAAGCGGAGAGGCTTTTGAAGTTTGATAATACTGGCCTGAGAATAAGTATGGCTTTTGCTCTCCAGGTCAAGTCACTCCCCCTTTAGGACAATATCTCAAGACAATCAGTGTGAATTCTGAAACTGTTGTAGTTGAAACTACATCACATCAGGTTTGTTTAGCTGCTCTCTACAGTTTTGTATCCTGCTTTGGTGTTTTTATGGAGTATTGCAAACTGCTGATATGACTAAACACAAGGAGGATTCACATAGGAGAGATCACTAGATTACTCAAACATGCATGGGCGACTCTAAAACCTTTTTTATGATGACAGAACAACACCATCACATAGTGCAAAGCTCCAAAAACCCCATTTTGTATAATAGCCTCTTTTAAATGTGTCTTGTCTAGTAAAGCCTATAAGAGCAGCTCAGAGTCACAGCTGACTTTGTTTTGGACACTGCAGTGCTCTGTTTTGTATTATTCAAATAGAACAGAAATCAATAAGAACAGAACAGAAGCTTTCCCTTCATTGATTTCAATGGGGTAAGAATGAAAACAACAGAGTGTTGTGCTGTTGTGTCTATGGCAGCGTTATTAAAAAACATCTGATATTCGAAATCCCTTTTTAATCTGTGATGGATTGTTGCCAAAATGAGGAGATTGTAAATCTGTCCATGTTTGCCATAAGACTGTACAATATGAGAAAAAGAAACAGTGTTCCACAACTCTGTTTGATATTATGGCACTCTGGTATTTATTTGACCTCCATTATCTGTGTGACTTGGGAATTTGTGTGAAGTGCCTCTCAGCCACCGCACCACAGTGTTTTAAGATACTTTCTGGCACAATAAGTTCAGTAAAAATCCATGAGCCTTAATGTCAAACTGCATATAAACACATCTTTATTATATTTAATCATTACATGAATAATGTGCCCAAAATGTTACAACCTTAACAAAGTATAATATGAGTTCTCTAATAAATACTGAAGTCACAGTATGGAACTTTCTGGAGGTGGCAAATCACCTTCATGATTCTATGCAAATAGAAAATTAAAACCATACTTTGGAACATTTTCCATGGAGATAAATATGTTTTGTGCCACAGTGTGGAATATTACAGCCAAAGGAACAGCTCCATGGAAACAAGCAGCAGGAGACCAAGTATGAGTCAGGTTTGTGGAGATGCAAGCCCACTCAAGTATATTTCTTTCATACTTTTGGGGAAGCATAGTCTGTCCTGCTCAAAGACTGCAAAAAAGAGCTTAATAGTCTTCTCTTCCCAGTGTAACCAAACGGCCTCATTCATGAATGTTTTCTTAAAATATGTTCCTAACTTCCATTTTGAGAAGATGCTGAGAGAACTCTGCCCTCGATTCACAAACACTCAGCCAAACTCCATAAGTGACAGTTGCACCAAATTCATCAAGACCCATCTACAAAAGCACCTGGTTAGAACTCTGAACTTCCAAATATGGCCAATGTGGGTTTGGTGTTATGACCCATGTAAGGGGGGACGTGGGTGTTGGGTCCAGCACAGTGACCAGGCTCAGGGAAGTAACTGATGCCCATATGGAGCCACTGGGGCTGGGACAGACTGAGGCTCACTGCAGCCTGGAGAAACCCTGTTAGACCCAACAGACTCATGTTCTCGAAAACTCCTCATGAATGTGATTGGATTATATAGTAATCATAGTGGCTATAGGAAATAATTTAAGAAAATACAATCATGGAGGAACTGGATTTGTATATTGCATTAACGGAGTAATAATATTCTAAAACTAGAATTTTTGTTCTGCCGTGTGCTCCAGACTGTTTGTAGGATTTGTTCTTCATTTACAGGTAAGAAAAAGTTTTGTGAATGCCAAAAATGTTCGTGAAACGGACTTAAGTACAAATCTGTTCGTAAGAATGTTTCATGAATGATTCTTGGGTAATCAGTAACAGCAGTGTATGTGTGGATAGAAACAACATCCACAAAGTTATTATACAAGTTCCATTTAATAAAGCATGATTAGCATTTAGCTCATGACTGCACAGTTCGCGTACAGAGAGAGCAGGGCAGTCCTTATCCTCTTTGTTAAACCTCAGACATAGTGAAGTATAATCACATTAGCCGGTCCCACTCTCCGCCAGCTCTGATCCAATCTTCTTCAGTGAGGAGGACAAGCCATTTGTCACAATTATAAGCAGTGAGCGCGCCCCCTAGAGGCCCCTGAGCACACTGATCAAACAGGGCTGCTCTGCTCCACACATGTCCACTAATAGGCTCCCATAAGTCAGAGCCGACAGGAGAGAGGGGCTGAGGGGGGTCTTTAAGCCAATAGTTTCCTCATCAAGAACATACCTTTACTTAAGTTTTGTTTTATGCATATTTAGGCTGTCTTTCTCTGACGCTCAAAACACTCTGTTCCACCTTGTGATGTCATAGGGTGGGAAAACAGAATTCGTCCTCTGTGTTTTTAAAGACATCTTAAGCTGACCCACTGACCAACTTCAATGCATGTTTTTAGCATTCTCTAAACTCTGGCATTAAATGTTTCTTTCACCATGGAAACACAAACTTAACACCATGAAGGTTTAGTAACGGGTCAGTGCTGCAGAGATGCCACTCAAGTTTGATGTTTCTTAAGGTAAAAACACCTTAAGAAACATTCATTACGTTCATTTTTGTTTTTTTCCTAGGTCCTAGACACAAAATTGTGAGCTTCAGTCCATGTTAGAATGTTGTTTCCTCATCATAAACATACCTGCAGTTGTTTTTGCTCCACTCACACGTCACATGAATAACCCTTTATTATTATCATTCTATTATTTTTGGTGGCAGGACGGAGGATCCTGGAGGAAAAGATCAACGCTGGACAAGGGCGAGCACCATTTTAATTCATTTGCTAAGTTTGTTTAAGGATATTTTATTATTACTTGTTGTTTCTCTATACTAATTATTTGCCTGTTTGTTACTTTAATTAATGTAATGTAATGTAATGTAATTAATGTAATTCCCCCTTGTGTTCGGTTTAGTTCTGTATGTTTTTTTGGGGGTTTTTTTTGTTCCGCTTGGTTTGATTTAAGTTATCCCCATTTGGACCCAGCTTTTTTGTTAATTACTTGAGTCTTTGTTATTTTTACTTAATTAATTCCAATTCCCTTGTCCATTACAATCTGTGAAGAGGAAACTACATTGTAGCAAAGATCAGGAATGGCTTAATAGTAATAAAAATATGAAGCGCTTTTAGGGGTAATTTTTCAATACAAATACTGCTACTTGACACTACGCTAACATTAAAAATACAAGGATTTCAATGAGCTAGCTTTTGGGGCAACCTGCAAGCAGGGAAAATCACATTGTTATTTACTGTACATATTTACATGACAGTATTGAGAGCCAATTTTGGTATCAGTATCAGTATTGGTATTCATTTCAATACCTTTGCTCACATTCTCTCTGGGTAACTTTAGGAACATGACAAATTCCGTGGAAATAAAAAGTGAACTCCTCCTCCAGGCCAAATAAGAGTCAGTGCAATAAAAGCATTAAATATTTACTTAAAAGTAGTGAAATGATGTGTCCATGCAGCAAGATTATTTTACTTGCATTTACTTGCCTCTAGACTAGTATGAAGCAGTCTCAGAACTAGTAAATAGAAGAATAACCTGATATAAGTTTTAAAATTTGTGAAATTTGTGCAGTGGGTTAGGGTTAGGTTGAGGGTTAGAATTAGGGTTATAGTTAGTGCAGTTCAGTCTCTCTTTTTGGGATTAAATGTGAAATAGCACGGCTTTAAATGATACAAATATTAGTTGTAGTTGTTCTCGAGACTCATTAACGTAATTTATAGCTCTCCATTTGAACCCTCAACCTCCCGGCTCTAGCGCCTGATCCATGTTGTTTACAGCTCCAGCTTGTGTAACCTTAATACTCCGAAACAGTGTTGATTCTGCTCTTGCACCTCTGAGTATTCTAAGTAATGCGTGCAATCTCTCATCACAAAGGCGCCGCTCCACTGTTTCCAATTTGACGCTACATGTGGAAAATTAGATCGGCTAAATTACACTTTGTAAGAAATGATTTGTCATAAAAGTGAGGCCCTGGAGGAAATGCACGGAGAATGGAGTTAGCCGTGTCAGATGTGCTCAAACTGTGACAGATTTGTGTAATATCATAGTCCGCTGTGCTCCCCCTGCTGGGCCCTAAAGGCACAACAGCACTGGCTCTCAGTCTCAACATGAACGATATACACTTTACCACACATTTACAACACAAGCTCATTTGGCTGACGAATGTGCTCCGTCATGGTTATTGTCAGTGGTTCCGACATGCCGTTATTTAGACATCGATTTCTAGTTGTCGGAGTAGCAGCATAAACATTATTTTTCAAGTGTCCCACTACTTCCACTTTTTTTTTTTTTTTCTTTTCATTATAAGAGTAGCGGCGCTTTACTATTTTTCAAACATTCTACTTTTCAACATAAATAAGATTAATGTGATGGCCTATTATGGGCATGGGGAGGTACAATTATTATTATTATTAAGTTTATTGTCAAATTTGTTCATATTTGCATGTAAAAAGCGTTCTCATCCTTACACTAAATAAAATAATAATAATAATAACAAAATGAGTAGTTTCAAGTTCAAGTTTTTCTGAGGGAGACAGTGTGGTGGGTGGGGAAGGGGGACAGTTCAGCCTCCTAACAGTCTGGTG
>KN494144.1:0-12709 GCA_000787155.1 Scartelaos histophorus | reverse complement strand
CAGCAGGGTGTGATGATGCATGTAAGCATAATCTGCAGTGTGCGTAAAATACTCATGTATAGTATAATCTGATGTGTTCCAGGGGAGCACTGGGGCCCTCTGGTGGCTCCACAGGCAAACAGGTTCATCTTCTCTCATGATGAGGCCAACAGTCACATGGCCCTCACCGAGACTCTGGTCCAGAGTCTGGACCAGTTTGAACCAGACCTCCTGGTTCTGTCCGGACTCCACATGATGGAGGGTCTAAAGCCCGAGGCCCGGAACCAGAGACTGGACCAGGTATGCACCAGAGACGGACCCAGAGACTGGACTAAACCAGGTCTGAACCAGTGTGCTGTGTCCAGGTGGTGGAGCTGTTGTCAGAGCTCTCTGTTCCTGTTCATCTGGAGCTGGCCTCTATGACAGACCCGGGCTTTATGCAACGCATCGCCCGACAGGTGAGACCTTCCTCAAAGATGATTCTCTTGTGTCTTTGTGATTAGAATACTGATTGTATCACGTATTTTCAGTTGTTTCCTCTGCTCTTGTTTCTCTCATTGGTTTTGTACATGTGTGGTTGACATAGAACATAGTAGTTATTATAATATTCATATTCATTGTGTCCTTTCAGGTTTTTCCTTTGGTCTCATCGCTTGGTCTGAACGAACAGGAGCTTCTGTTTCTGTCACGCTCTGTGGGTGGGCCGCACTCTGATGTGTTGTGGTCAGAGGTTGGTGTAGCATCTGCGGCAGCGGTGGGGGTGGCCAGTGACGTACTACAATGGGTTTTGCAGCGTTTCGGGGCGGTTTCCAGTGACTCCCTTCTATCGCGGGTGCACTTCCATTCGCTGCCATTCCATGTGATTGCTGTGGTGACAGGGCGCTGGGGTAACCAGGCAGCGAGCTCTGCGGCGGGAGCACGCACAGCCAGTGCTCAGGCTTGTGGGCATGCTCACGTCCACGCTGCTGAGGCACAGCTCAAAGCACCACTAGAGTTTAACACCAATGCCACACACACACTCAGACTGGACCCCGACCAGCCAATCACAGTGTGGCACCAGCATCATGTGACCCTCCACCTGTCGCCCGTGCTTGTCTGCAAGCGGCCAATCAGGACAGTCGGCTTGGGCGATGCCATCTCAGCCAATGGGCTGCTGTTCTCAGAGATACTTCCTCCAAAATAAACTGCACTCGATTCCGAGTGGCAGATAACGCCTGTTACTGACCAATCACAGCTCTCCTCACAGAGACTAGCCAATCTGGCCAGGCCTCTGCTGGACCACAATCCCTCACAAACTCCTGGTCCTCTGGACCACAGCTCCCACAATTCCCTGCTCCTTTATATTTTGAGATACTTGAGAACAGGGGTCTCCAACCTTTTCCCCCGGTGAGATTTGTCAAAATGAAAATGGCAGAGAGCTTTTGGGTGTTGCACAAAATTGAGCCGATATAAAGGTAACAACTATAGCTTAAGATGGGGTGTATTTAGATGCCTATAAACATAACCCATAAACTAATATATCAGTGCACAAAATTAGACATTTAAATTTTACACTATGATAACAGACATGTGATTAATTGGATTTAAATAACTCATTGTAAATGTATCACTCCTAAATCCTTTAGGGAGCTGCTTGGAATGGGATGGAGAACTATTGGAGCTCATGTGATGCACGCTGGAGACCCCTGCTTTAGAATCTGGGTTATATTTAAATAAAAGATTATCCGATATTTAGTCCTCCCTCCGCTCGAAGAGCACCTGAGGAGAACCCAGTGTTTAGTGCCTTTAGATCATTCATATCATTGAATATTATTACAAATGACACTTTATGAACTCACCGTATCCTAGCTCCTACCTCCTAGCTCCTATCTCCTATCCTTCCTCAGAGTAAACACTCCTTTGGTTTATGCTCAGAGTTGGTCTGAATTTGGGGTGTCCAAACCACGGCCTGCAGGCCCAATACAGGGTGAGGCTTCTTGATGAAAGGCCCATTATAGTAAGAGTGGTAACAGTAGTACTTTTTACTTCAGTTTAATAATTCTCCCCTCCCCTCCCTCCACCTTGTCCCTTACTCAGAAACAATAGACATGACTTTTAAAGTGCGTATGACAAGGTTGACCACATATTTTACTGAAACTCAGTTAACATCATTACATTTTGATTTGGAAATCTTTTTAAGTTTCAAATTTTATTTTCTGGATGGAGATTATGACATCACATGGGAATTACATAGCTATTACTCAGCAACTATGTGATACACTCATAGACCATATATATGAATGGACATAGCTAACGCGCTAGCTGCCGCGTGCCAAACAGGAAGTGCTCCAAGAGGCTCTTCCGGCTCCTTCTGACCCTGGCTCCCGTTGACTTACATTAGGATCTTGTGGCTCTTCTCTCTGTACCTGTTGCTGTGAGCCTCGTCATTTTGGTCTTAAAATGTTCTTATTAACCCGCACTCTGCATGACCCTGAATTATTTTTTCACAATTTTGTTCTCTGAAAAAATCCTATTCATAAGATAGAGCCTGGCTCCAGATTCACTCCTGTAACCGTTAGCATCGCGAGCTTCACAAGCTTCACTTGAGCGGGGCTGAACGCTGTGAGCGACGTCACACTCACTTAGTCCACTTCTTTTATACAGTCTATGGGTACACTGAGCTAAAACACCTCTAATGTGATCATCATGTGATCATGATTTTCCAAATAAAATGAAATCATCTTAATCAGAAGTATCCGATAATGATAGACCTTTTTTTTTTCATACGCACTTTAAGATTCCTGGGTCACAAAAGGACTGAACACAATCACAGTGCTAAACCTGTCCCATCTGAGCAGTCAAGGGTTTGTGTTTCATCTGTTTTCTCACACTTGACAGTTTCGACTGCTCACTAGCGGTCTTCCTCAGAGTGTCAAAGAGGTCATGTGATGTTGCTGTGACGTATCCGGTCAGCTGATTTATACAGTCAGCAGTACGACTTTCTCACAACGGTATCCCAGGTGTGTGAGAGAAAAAAGCACCCTCATCCCAATTTATTGTCCTGGGGGCACGTTTCCATATTTCCGTATTTTATTTACCCTACATAAGGGGCATAACAGAAAAAGTGCAGAGGGCAATGAGAAAACACAATATTAATACAGTAAAACTGTACAGAAAACTCAATTACTTGTCCTCCCAAAAGATAAGGTGGAACTGGAGGATAAATGTAATGTCATATACCAAATACCCTGAATCTCCTGCATTAAAACATACATCGGGGAAACAGGGAGGGCGTTCAGTAGCACACGGAAAAAGGAACATAGGACAGAATGCGAGAAAGAAACGGCAAAGGCGTGCACACAAGCAACAAAACACAAAGCAGAATAGACTCTGCAGAACAACTCAAATCAGCCGTTTGTGACCACTGCAAAAGAGAAAACCATATCATGGACTGGGATGGAGGATAACAAACATTGCCGCTGGATTAAAGAGGCAATTAAAATACAGAAACCTGTTCCCCAGGACGATAAACTGGGATGAAGGGACTTTTTTACCCTCACACACCTCGCATACTGTCCTGAGGAAGTCAGACTGGAGATGGTGCTGTCATCCTGCCTCCACTGGTAAGAAGATGGTGCCAAAACCTGTAACATCATGTGACCGCTCTGAGGAAGATCGCTAGTGAACAGTCAAAACTGTGTGAAAGCAAACTCAAATAACCTAAAAACATAAATTATCAGAAGACCAAATTAACCTCATTGGACAGTCAAAGGTTTCAAAGGTTTGGGTTTGGACACCCCTGGTCTTAAAGCACCAGGCTCAAGTGCATATGACAGGTTTTCATGTTTTTTCTCATTGTGACTTGGTTTGGTTGGATAGTATCTGTGGAAAATATGCATTATACGTTTTGTTTTTTTTTATAAGTTAAGTAGCAGTTTGTGGAAAAAAGCCCAAAAATGTAGGAAGTAGCTTAGAGTTGTAAAACAGACCTACCTTTGTCATCAACACGGAAAACGCCATCCACATTATGCACAATGAACATTTTTCTGACTCAATTTTAAACCTTCATTTAATAACGTAAAGGAGTTGCCATTTATTCTTATTAGTCTAATCAAAACTTATTATGAGCCTAACCTGTCACATGAGCTTTAAATGAGCCAGGTTGAACCAGACCAAAGTGAACCATGTAAAGTCTTAATAAACAAATATAAACTCAGGACACCGTTTTTCTGTGCTCATTATTCATTCATTTTTTATTCACATTACTTTTTAGACACCAGCAGAGGCCGCATGGAGTCTAGTGATGCCGAACGCACACACACACGCACACACAATCTCTCTCTCACACACACAATCTCTCCCTCCTCTCACTCTCTCTCTCCCAGTTGCAGTGGCGCCCCCGTGTGGTCTCTGGACTCTTTGCTGCAGTCAGTTTCACCTCGTCTCACCTCTCTCTTCACCTCCTTTACTCCTCACTCCTGTCCTCCTGTCCCTCGCTCCCTCCTCTTCTCCTGCATCTCTCCCTCCTCCTCTTCTCCTCTTCTCGCCTTTTTGACGTCTTTTGTCTGCTCATTTTGTCGACATTTTGGGGATTTTTTTCCAGAGCTGCTGCAGAGTCACAGGTTTGTGTTGGTGAGTCAGCTGTTTCTGCCTACTCCTCTTTTCTCCTCTGCTCCTTTTCTTGTCTCTTCCCCTTGTCTCTTGTCTCCTCTGCCCTTGTTTCTTCTCCTCTCTCCTTCTCTCCTCTTCTGTCCTTTTCTCTCCTCTTCTTCTTGTCTCCTCTCTCCTCTCCTCTCTCCTAGTCTCCTTGAGTGCAGCATGACTCAGCTTAGTGCAGTACTTCTTAGAGCCTTAAGTTAAGTTTAACTCCTGCTTTAGACCTGCTTTAATGTTGGTTTAGTTCAACATTAGACCTACTTTAGTCCTGGTTTTAGGTTTTTAGTCTAGACCAATGTGACTATTTACAAGGATGCAGAAGAGAAGAGCAGAGGATTCCTTGTGGACACATGGTGCAGAGGATTCCCAAGGAGTAGAGACTGAGGCCGCTCTGAAACTAATCCTGATTAATCCCCATTAACAGGATTGTAACCAGTCTGGGTTTGACACCAGGAGCTAAAACTGGTCTGGTCTCTGGTCTAGTCTTTGGTCCAGTCTCTGGTTCAGACCTGATTCAGTTCTTCTCCCCTTTAGTTAAATGTGTCATATATTCTTAGCCTGTTTAAATGGAGCTTTTCCACTGAGACCTAAAAACAGGGTCAGAACCAGCAGAGTCTTGAGTCAGGACCAGACCAGAACCTGGACTTAAACCAGACCAGAAATAAGTGTCCTCAATCCCTGTTTGTCAGATGCCTTTCTATTTTCTGTATCCCTGTGTGTCAGATGACCTCCCATTCTTCTATATCCCTCTGGGTGATGCCCTCCCATGCTCGTCCCTTTAGGTGCTGATGGCGTCCCCTGAGTCCTCCCTGATGGAGGACCATAACCCAGACTCTGATCTAGATCCAGGTCTGGACTCGGGTATAGACTCCAGTCTGGACATGGAGGACCCATTCCGTAGCCTGCCCTCATCATGTGGGGGATTCTTGCGCCTCTCTCGACCTTGTGTGTACGTTTTCCCTGGGGGGAGGGGTGACTCGGCGCTCCTCGGGGTCAGCGGGTACTCCCTCCTGGTGAACGGAGGAGACCAGAGGAAGTCCTGTTTTTGGAGGTTAGTCCGGCACTTGGACCGGCTCGACGCAGTTCTAATCACTCACACCGGCACAGACAACCTTCCTGGGATCAATGGCCTTCTGCAGCGCAAAGTGGAAGAGCTCAGGGTCCAAGAGGAGCAGGGTCTAAACCAACATCCAGAACAGAACCAAGAGAAGAACCAGGAGTGGACCCAAAACCTGGTCTCCCCCGAGGTCAGCACCTGACACAGCACCTGTCACAGCACCTGTCATAGCATGTCATTACACTGTATTCTGTGTTTAACACAAATGGGAGCAGGTGGGTAGCCAAAATGAATATAGATGAAATGCAGATTTGTGTTGTAATACAATCAGTTCTTGGGTCTAATCAATACTAAACATTTTCTAATTCAACATTTGCGAATTTACCTTTTGGCTATTTAATGGCAAAGTATTATACCGGCTTGGCAAAGCCTGATCTCGTCAGATCTCAGAAGCTAAGCAGGGCTGGGCCTGGTTAGTACTTGGATGGGAGACCACTGGGAATTCCAGGTACCACAGTGGGGCGACAGTGGCAAAAAAAACTGTTGTTGTGTCCTTAAGCAAGGCACTTCACCTACATTGCCTAGTATGGAAGTGGTGTGTGCGTGAGTGATGGTGTTGGTCGGAGGGGCCGATGGTGCAGATTGGCAGCCTCGCTTCCGTCAGTCTGCCCCAGGGCAGCTGTGGCTGCAATAGCAGCTTATCACCACTGAGTGTGGAGTGAAAGAATAATGAACTGTAAAGCACTTTGGGTATCTTGAAAGGCGCTATATAAATGCAAGGATTATAATTATTATTACAAAGTACCATCAATAGGGAAAACTGGCTCTTGCCCCCATCTGGGAATCTGCCATAATCATTCTATCGGTGGCTATTGATAACACTGTTTTTCCTGTGAAATATCCAAAGGATAAATGCATAAATGTTAAACCTGATCATTTCTATTGGAAACTATTAGACCTAGAACTCATTATAAACAACAAAGCACTACCTTTTAACAATATACATTTTATTTGCCTCCATCTGCATTAAATATGACTGGACTTGATACTTTGCAGATGATGTCTTCAACATTCTCTGGGGGAGTGATACTAACTGAAGCCACTGCTCTGTCTAAAGATCTCAAGTTAGATTTTATTCTGAGCTTTGTTGTAACACAATTTGACCATAAAGAACTGACTTAGCTGGAACGACAACAAGTCTCAATCAACATTACAATCCAGCAGGCATTTGCCAGCAGTGTTTCAGTGAGTCTCACCTTTTTGTTGAAAATCAAACACTCAGTGTGTTAAAACTGTGTGACATTTTGTATATAGTCTATGGTAATGACAGACAGGCTCAGATTTGTTTCAAATGGTTCAAATGGTTTAGAGGCAGAAAGTGTTCTCTTTGGAATTATGAATAATCTAAATAAAATGTTGCAGTATAATCATAATATATAGTTTAACTTGATGTTATTATGATGCCATATATGTTTTTTGTGCACAAAGCCCTCACTGTTTCCTACTCTGCTTCTGTTCTCATTCAAGGTAAATCAGTATAAAAATGCAAACAAATTAGAAGGAAGAAGATTCTGAAATCCTTTTCCAACATTAAGGAGCTGTTCAAAAGAGTCAGTGAGGACCTGGTCCTGGTCAGGAGGACTTTGACGGAGGGTGGTGCATGTTTTCACATGTTGTTCTGACTTGTCAGGTGGGACTGGTCTTCTGGAACCAGCCCGAGCGTCTGTGGTCCCTGGTCCGGTCTGGTTCTGGTTCGGTCAGGTCTCAGTCCGGTTCTGGCCCAGTTCGGTTTCGGCGCAGCGCGGAGGAGGCGGCTCTGACCCTGAGTCTGATTGAACGTTTGGACCTGGAGGTTCTGCCTCTGACCCGCGGACCTTCTCCTGAACCTGTGGTGCTGTTCAGTAAACTGGGTGTGGGTCGGCTGGACATGTATGTGCTGTGTCCAGAGGGGGGCAGTGCTGAGCTGGACTTCCTGCGGCATAGGTGGACCGGGTCAGGTTGTGCCCGGGGAGGGGTGAGGCAGCCCGATGGGACACGGGCACAGGTCCCGGTGCCCTTCCTGGCCTCGGGCGCCGTGCTGCTGGTCTGGACTCCGTTTGGACCGGACCAGAGCCCGGTCCGGGTCCTGTTCCCAGGAAACGCTCCTCAGAGCCGAGTCCTAGAGGGTCTGCACCGGCTCCGGCACCTGGACTTCCTCAGGACTCCGACCGCAGCTCAAAGCAAGAACAAGGTCAGTCTGGTCACTGAGGTCATCACAGGTCCTAACCCTGTCATCACAAAACATCACAGGTCACTCAGTTATCAGAGGTTAAGGCAAAGAGACTGGGATTTATTGACTGACTGATTGATTGAAATATTTATTTATTTAAATTAACAAAATATTAGCAACATATTTTCTCCGTATACTATCATGTATTACATTTAAAAGTTGTCTTGTAAAGTTGTCTTGCAAGGCTTTCACAGCAAATTTCTCTAATCTGGCCAAGATTTTATAGATTTATTATCTACTTACTAATTCAGGGACTGCTTAATTCTAGTCTAGAGGTAATTTATTTTAAACCTGTCAAGTAAAAATCTTGCATGGACCGATATTTTCACTACTTTTAAATCATTTATGTGATTATATCTAGATCTAGGTCTTTTTTGCAGTGTTCAGTATTCATCTGTTTGCTTGATCCTTTTAACAGTTAAATGTGGAGTTAACAGAAAAGTTGGGCTCAGGTTCAACTTAAAATAAACACATTAAAGAATGATAAAACTTCCATGTAGCTTGTCTGTGTGTGTTGCTGTAGCGTGCGTTTGTACAGAGGCATCTGGACATGTTCGAATCCAATTGTGATGCAAATTCAACTCTGACTCAAACTGCCAAGTCACACAGATCACTCACAGACAAAAATGTCATAAAATCTTTGATGTGTTTATCTTTTCATCTGTCTGTTCACAGGAGGCCACTGGCTCCAGAACTTCATCCACAACTGCCAGAACCTCGAAAACCGGACAAAAGACAGACTCGGGCCAAGAGAAGGTCCGGACCAAAGCTCGGAGAGATGAGAGCAGAGAGGACGCAAAGGATACAAGGAAGGACATGAAGAAGGACACTAAAAAGGATGTTATGAAGAATGCAAGACAGGATGCTAGAGGAGCAGGTAGGACTCACCGTGAGTTTGGTTAAAATCATAATATTCACATTTGGACAGAAAAAATACAAACATGATTTTAGAGTCACCATCCTACGTCTTTTTTCAAGCAGGGAAGGAGACGAGTAAGGAGAGATCCAAGGAGTCATCCAAGGAAAGGAAGAAGGAGGTGAAAATTGGAAAGAAAAAACCTGTGGTGGACAAGGAGGTTATGAAAAATGAAGAGAAGAAAGTGGCTCCAAAACCCATCTCTAAAACAGGGACTAAACCTGGGACCAAAACTGTGACTAAACCGGGAACTAAACCAGCATCTAAACCTGTGACTAAACCCAGACCTGCTGTCAAACTAGAGGAAGAGAAGGGTGTGAGGAAAGGAGGCATAGAGACCAAGAGGACTCTGAAAAAATCTAAAATAAAATTGGATGGAAAAGAGACAAAAGAAAAAGAAGGAGTCCAGGAGAAACATCTGGAGAAATACCTGGGGGTGGAGGTTATACCAGAGATGGAGGATAAGAAGACTGAAGATATAGAAGATAAATATCTGGATAAACATCTGGAGGAGGTCACACCACTCAGAGAACAGAGAGAAGAAGAGAGCAGGAGAGAAGGAACAGCAAAAGAGGGAGACTTGAAAGAAGAAATGGTTCAACAACAACAAGAAGAGAGAGAGAGGCTGGATATTGAGGAGATGATCCAGGAAAAACATCAGACTGTGGAAAAGGAGATACCACAAGGACAAATAGAGGATGCAATAAGAGAGAAGGCAGAAGATACAGTCCAGGAGAAACATCTGGAGTTACTACAAGCAGAGAAAGAGGAGATAATGAGAGAAGACAGAGAGGAAGAAGAGAAAGAGGAGATGTTACAGGAGAAACATCAACCTCTGGAGAAGCAAAAACCACAAGGAGAGAGAGAGGAGACAATGAGCGAGGAGAGAGAAACTACTGTCCAGGAGAAACATCTGGAGAAACATCTGGAGGAAGAATCTGAGAAGGAGACACCAGAGAAAGAGGAGGGAGAGAAGAGGGAAGAGATGGGCCAGGAGAAACACCTTGAGAAAGGTCTGGAGGAGGAATTGGAGAAGGATGTAACAGAGAAAGAAGAGGAGATAGACAGAGAGGAGACAGAAGATACAGTCCAGGAGGAACATCTGAAGGAGTTACCTCAAGCAGAGAGAAAGGAGGTATTGAGAGAAGACAGAGGTGGTGAAAAGGAGATGGAACAGGAGAAACATCTGAAGAGAGATCTGGAAGAGGAATCTGAGAAGGAGACACCAGAGAAAGAGGAGAAAAGGGAGGAGGCGACAGAGAGGGAGAAGACAGAGATGGAAGAGGTAGAAGAGAAAGAGGGGATGTTACAGAAGGAATATCTGAAAGAATCTGAGAAGGAGACACCAGAGATAGAGGAGAAAGAGGGAGAGGAAACACAAAGAGAGAAAACAGATGAGGGAGAGGATAAAAAAGAGATGGACCAGGAGAAACATCAAACTATGGAGAAGCAGACACCACAAGCAGAGAGAGAAGAGATAATGAGAGAACAGGAGAAAGAGTTGAAGAAACATCTGGATGAGGAATCTGAGAAGGAGACAGCTGAGAAAGAACAGAAGGGGGGAGAGGAGACAGAGATAGAGGAGAAAGAGGAGGGAGAGGAAGAAGAGGAGAGAGAAGAGATGGAGTTGCCACAAGCAGAGAGAGAGGAAATAATAAAAGAAGAGAGAGGGGGAGAAGAGGGAGAGGTGAGGGTACAAGAGAAACATCAACTTCTGGAGAACCAGATACCTCAAAAAGAGAGAGGGGAGACAATGATAGAGGAGAGAGAAGATACTGTAAAGGAGAAACATCTAGAGGTGTCACCTCAAGCAGAGAGAGAGGGAAATGAGAATGAAGAGAGACACCTGGTGGAGAAAACAGAGACAATGGGAGAAGACAGAAAGGGAGTGGAGAGAGAAGATACAGTCCAGGAGAAACATCTGGAGGTGTTACCACAAGGGGAGAGAGAGGGGAAGGTACAGGAGAAACATCTGGAGAAACATCTGAAAGAGGAATCTGAGAAGGAGACACCAGAGAAAGAAGAGAAAAAACATCAAGAGAAAGATACACCGTACATGGAGGAAAAGGGGGAGACAGAGAAGGTTCAAGAGAAACATTTGGAGAAAAATCTGAAAGAGGAATCACAGAAGGAGACATCAGTGAAAGAGGAGACTGAGGAGAGGGAGGAGAGAGAAGATACTGTCCAGGAGAAACATCTAGAGGAGCATCCACTGATGGAGACACTGCAGAGAGAGGGAGGAGCAGAGGCGCCTGGAGAAGACACAGAGACTCTCAGGTCAGAGACAGTTTAAATAAATTTACATTTAATCATAGAAATGCACTTTGTGTGATGCCATGTGATCTGCCCTGTGAGAGTTAAATCTGAGGCCGGCAGAGTGGTTAGCCTGCTGTTGGGAGAGTGCTTGGCCTAATCTGTCCAAGCCTCTATAAATGTAACTGTGTGGGGAGGGCACCTCGCTTAAAAAGAGGCTAGCATGCAAAATACTTTTTTAGGAGCTTTCTACCATGTTCATGTTCTAACATAGTTCCCTCATCACTCAAAGCATGCACAAAGAAGTTTTAGATCGCATTATTAGTATCAGTAACTTAGCGACCTCTCCCAGGCTCTATTCAAACCCTCCTTATGGTTAAGACGATGAAGCTTTATGTCACCCATGCACAATTCTCCATAAATATACAAAAACATGATAGAAAACTACACAACTTCAAGGACAATCCTGATTCATTGTGTTGTGATGTGACTTTACTGGGGGTAGTCTTAGCGTTGAGATAAAGGGAGGTGAGACTCAGAATGTCAAAAAGAGAGTTGTATTTGGAGTGATTTATGCATGTTTTGAACAATCGGTAATTGCTTAAAAACGCCACATTGCCAATCAGCTCTCTTTTTCACCTTCACCAGGATACACCCAATGCTCTCTTTTTCCTTTGTTCTCCAATTTTATTTTCTTAATCTGTGATATTTGTAGGATTCGGCAGTATTGTGCAGTCATTGTGGTACAAATTAAAATAAATCTGCAGCTCAGCTTGATCTTGATCTAACCATTGGAGGTGCAAACAATTTTCGGTCTTTGTGTTGTGAAGTTGTTTATAGTGACGTCAGCTCCCTTTGGACAGTTTTCTATAGCAGAAGTCGGCATACAAGTCTATTATTAAAATTAATATTGCAATTTCAAATGTGCAAATTATAACAACCATATAGCAGACACAAAATGCACAATCTGTTATTTTTGAATGCCTTTTTTTGTGTGTAATGTGATCTGGGCTTGGTTGTGGGTTTAACTAGAGTCTCTTTGGTCCAGGTCTAAACCAGAGCTAAACCAGGACCAAACCAGAGTCCAAACCAGAGTCCAGACCGATCTACACCAGGACCCAGAACTGTCTGAGATCCAGGACTTAGAGGCCATTGCCGATGAGGAGATACCAGCACCAACTGAAGAACTTGAAAAAGAATCTGACCAGATGATTGAACCAGAGACCAGACCAGAGACTAGTCCACTGACAAAGGAGGAACCCAGAGAAGACCAGAGGGAAGCGAAGGAACTGAAAACAGAAACCAGCCAAGAAACAGAGATGAATTTGACAAAAGTGGAGTTCACAGAGACAAAACTAGAGACCAGACCAGAAACTAAACCAGAGACCAGCACAGAGATCAGACCAGAGACCTGTCCAGAGACCATTTCAGGGACCATACCAGAAACTATACCAGAAACCAAGCCAGAGCCCAGACCTAAGACCGAACCAGAGACCAAACCAGACACTAGACCAGAGATCAGTTCTGAAACCAAAGTGGAGACCAAACCAGAGACCAGTCCAGAGACAGTACCAGAGGCAATTTCAGAAACCAAAGCAGA
>KN494142.1:5564-17058 GCA_000787155.1 Scartelaos histophorus | reverse complement strand
AACAGCTTTATATAAATACAAGATAAAGCAATATTTCCCTATATGTCCCTATTTTCTTGTACATTCACACACATTTATACAGTAGATAATAAAAAACTGGGTGAAGAAAAGGAAGTAAGTGAAAAAAATGCTCTAGAAATAGCTTTAGAATCACTTGCAAATTTCACATATGTTACAGGCCATATGCTTCTTCTTTTCGTGCCTTTAGTGATGAACTGTGTAGCTTTCTAAATATACAAACTTGATAGCGTATTGTTTTGTGCTGGCCTGTGCAGAGACAGACGCTCATAAATATTGGCTGCTGGCATCTTCACTCACTCAGTATGATACTGTGGCTCTGTGACATTTGGTATATTTCATTCTCATCCGTTGGGAATACCTCAGTTTGTCAGTCTCTGGCCTTCACTCAACCTCTCACTGTCACTGTCAGAATCTCTTCAGCTGATCTGATGTTGGATACAAGCAGACACACAGCAGCTATACACACAAGTAGGTCATGATAACAAATTTGGAAGCCCGATATGTTGCTACAGAGATATACTGCGATAAAAATAATATTGAAACTACTTTATGCCACAGATACAAAAACAATAATGCAAGATAATCTCTATAAACCACTTCTAAATATCATTAAAATGTATGAGCAGCAAATAAATGGCAGCATCAAGCACTAATTGGCCATAGAATGTTATTTGTTTTTAAACAAAACTTACCCAATCTCCCTAGTTTTGCAAGTCAATGAGGTAATTATCATGATAGACCTACACAACAGCAGCACAGAGGCTTTTGTCATTTTAATGCGGTAAATCAAAATGCTGTTCCATTTAAACAGTGGCATTTACAGGCGTCTTTCTGAAGTCACAAGAAAAAGAGTCTTTTAACTAAACCTTGGTGTGAAGCAGGAAATAATGTGTAACCAGTCAATGTGGTGGTCTTAAATGTTAAAAACAACAACAACCGATAACCCAGACGATGCCGCCTGAGAGACCTGGACATAATGGGCACATAGGTTTAATTGAGAGTCACTTGGTTTAATGGATTGGCTTTAAATGTATTTTACAGTTACATCAGATAAGACATACTTAGTACTTGGATGAGACTGAGTTTAATTATTTAACTGAATTCAGTTAAAATCATTAGAATAAATGTAGTTCTATCTTCTGTTCACTCAGTGACCATGAGTCATTTGCTGTTCCTACTGTTCCTACGTTTACAGGTGTTTTTCTCTAATAAAGAAACAGATGCAGCTGGAGTTAATAAGGGACAAAACAGCAGAGGATTGTTCCCAACACTGTCACAGAGATCACCTTTAAAATCACACACACACACGCACACACACGCACGCACGCACGCACGCACGCACGCACACACACACACACACACATATATATCTGTCAAAAAAATACAATATGTTTCAAAGTGTGAACACTACCATTGCCATGTTGGAAAGGGAGTGGAAGTGTGACCTTATATAAATGACAGTGAAGTCAGGGTGAGAAGGGTCAGTTGTGATCCAACTTGCTCACTCCCAAGTCCTGGAGACATACAGGTGCTGGAGAGATGGGGGCAGGTGGTGATGGGGGCAGGTGGTGATGGGGGTGTCTCTCAGGGTAATGTCCATCCACCAGTCGATTCACTTTCCTCCTCTAGGCTGGCACATCTCAGCCCAAATCACACTTGAACTTGAACACACTATGAACTTATAACTAGAGATGCTGTGTGTTGTACCTGATTTATTCACACTTTACATGTAAATCTAGCTAAATCTAAATGTTGCACCTTTTACGTCAGCACAACTGGCCTAACACCCTAACACTGATTAGTTAGAATTTAATATTTGCGGGAACCAGAAGAACACAAAGTTTATGAGCAGGAAAGTGTTTTATCTGGGGTAATTATTTTCTTATATTTAAGACTATATGTATTTGTTATATAGTCTTATATTTATGTCAGTATAATCTAACAGAAAAGTTTCCAAATAGATATTTCTATATTATGATACTTTAAATGAATAATGATTTGACCTCATTCACCTGCAAGGTTTTCTTGTAACAGAATCAGATGAAGTTGTGTGAACGTTTCTTAAGAATACAAACACTTGTCTGGGAGTCCAGGTGGAATTTGAGTCTAAAACGCAGTCACTGACATCAAAGTCTGACTGGAATTCCCCTGCCAACCGTGGTTGTAGATCTTGTGTACACTCAGACAGAAGATACACAGTTGGGAGGGGGCTAACATGATAAGTGCAGAGATTAGGCTAATCTGGGTTATTTTTGGTAACTGCTCTGGTACTAGGGGGCTAAGGTTCAACAGTTCAAACCATTTACTAGAAAGAAAAGTCTAAAATTAACCTCCCCTAGTGGACTTTGAGATTCACTTAATAGGCAGAGTAAAACTACTTATGGCAGACTTCCTGAAATGATGCCCGGTGCTAATGAATTAATTTGTAAGCAGTCAAGCATTAAAGCTGGCTGCTCCCTCACTTCCCCAGAGTTGTACAGAGGTGATTGATTGGCTGAAATGCACAGCACACACACACATCTGTCACACCCGCAGCTGGGCCCTACCATGTGGCTGCATTGGTGTCCGTAAACACATTGATTTATATGATCCTTTAGTGCCATCATTACTGCTATAAATGACGCCGACTTCATCCACGAGCATTGTCAAGAGGAGCGAGACACAGCGGCAGATCAGTCGGGCTATTAGTCTTACTGCAGTCGGGGAGTAGATTAAAAGGCATCTGGTAGTGATGTAGGCAGGACCTTGTAAGCAGTGCAAACAGAGGTCGAAAATAAATGAATGAGTCACACATTTTTTTTTACTTTTGCAATTAGGAGTCACAGCTGAATGCAACATTTAATATATGTGCAATAAAGTGCTGTATTTGTGTAACATATTGGCCTGTGCTGGAGCTTTATGTTATGACATTTGATTTATGTTAGAGCCACTAATGTTATGATTTCCAATTATATTATATTATAGAGTTTGAGATTATCCTTCAGCCAAGTCGGGATTCATTATAACAAGTCAAATTGCAAATTGCTTGTTATATTTGATTTTGTTACCAAGGAGAATACAGATACCATAGTAATATGTATATAAAAAAACTTACATACTGTTGTACTTACAAATAATATGACATTTGATTTATGTTAGAGCCACTAATGTTATGCTTTCCAATTATATTATATTATAGAGTTTGTGATTATCCTGCAGCCAAGTCGGGGTCCTTTATAACAGGTCAAATTGTTCGGTTATATTTGATTTTGTGACCAAGGAAAATACAAATACCACAGTAATATATAAAAAAAACTTACATACATACTGTTGTGCTATTGTACTTACATACAATAGAATGTTTCAGAACACTACATGCTACTTTACTTCTGACATTGGTCAATTTAAGACCATTCAAAACTATTCAAGAAATATCAAAATCTGTGCTATTTTTATGTTATTTCTGTCAGTACCGTATTTTCTGGAGTATAGGTCGCACCGGAGAATAAGTCGCACCAGCCAAAAAAATGCATAATAAAGAAGAAGGAACATATATATGTTATAAAAAAAACTTACATACATACTGTTGTGCTATTGTACTTACATACAATAGAATGTTTCAGAACACTACATGCTACTTTACTTCTGACACTGGTCAATTTAAGACCATTCAAAAGTATTCAGAAAATATCAAAATTTGTGCTATTTTTATGTTATTTCTGTGAGTACCGTATTGTCTGGAGTATAGGTCGCACCGGAGAATAAGTCGCACCAGCCAAAAAATGCATAATAAAGAAAAAGAAACACGTAGCAAACTAACAATTATTCAGAAAAGCACTTTGTGTTACATTTTTGTATGAAAAGCGCTTTATAAATAAAGTTTGATTGATTGATTGATAAATATATCATAAAGAACATTTCGCATATTAGTCTCTCTGGAGTATAAGTCGCACCCCCGGACAAATTATGCAAAAAAGGGTGACTTATACTCCAGAAAATACAGTATTGATACTTGATGCATGCTCTTTTGTGTTTGGATAGTATGGACTGTATCTAGTATCTATCTATAGTGTCTGGATAGTATCTACTTTTTACAACAACAAAACAGACACAGTTACTTGGGCTTTCACTAATCTATGGCACTAAAAGAACAAATGAATTAGAACAGATTTGAGTACTTTCCCGGGATAGACTATTGTTATCTAAATACTTAAATACATAAAGGTCCACTATGTAACTTTTCTCATCGGGGGGTCTGCCAAAATTGTCATCAAAATTATCCATCGCTATTGGAGACAAGTTACGGGTTAAATTTGTGGAGAGGCAAGACCACTCACAATAAGGTATTTTGAGCCTGTATTGGAAAAAATGTAAGATAGATCATGTTAATGCCATACTTTGGAACATTTCTGGCAAAGCATCTCCAGCATCTTCATGGACACAAGGAGATGGATGCAGACTACATCATCCAGTGCGTTTGATTTCCGTTTTTAGCTCAGTTTTCTTTTCTTTACGATTGTGCA
This sequence comes from Scartelaos histophorus, assembly GCA_000787155.1. Taxonomy (NCBI): domain Eukaryota; kingdom Metazoa; phylum Chordata; class Actinopteri; order Gobiiformes; family Gobiidae; genus Scartelaos; species Scartelaos histophorus. Next base: position 12,535 of record KN494142.1, on the reverse strand, counting down.
ACGTTCAGGGTCCATCTTGTGTTGACATGAGCACAGCGGGCCCAGTGTGTGATCCAGCCAAATCCCCTCTGCTTTCCCATGGCCCTAATCTTCCTGACTGCCTTCTTAGCACTGCTCACTGCACTCCTCTGCTCCGTTTGCTTGTGCCACTTCCCCAGACATCTGCAAAAGGCCTTCCCACCCCTCTCATACACTCATCATTCCCACTTGTTTTCCGCCTCTTTAGCAGCGTCTTCTCTTGGCAGTGCATATCCCAGAACTTGTGGACGGCCATGTAGAGAGTATGGAAATGTGAATGATACGCACCGACAAAATATACAGGTGGACAGGTGACTTAGTACAAGAAATACACCATTATTAGACATTCATTACTTATTTTTGCTGTTTATAAGTTGAACTATGCTGATGCTTCATTTGATAGTTCATGCCTGTGATAGTTTGTCCACTTAATTCACTTTATTTTAGGGGTGGTTCGTGTGGATTTTACATTTTTTTTCTGTCTGTTGTGGCTGATATTTGGGAATAAAAGTTTCTCTAAATATTTCCTTATTAACTTGAAGTCATATGGCCAGAGTTATTATAAGACGTTCTTTTTGGTCCTGATAGATTTGATGCATTTTTTTGCTGCTATATTTCAGCTAATTGACTTGTTAAAATACAACTCTACCCCAATACTGTAATATATGCAACAGGAACAAACTGCAACCATCTAAAATGTAAGGTTTTTCACTGTAGCACTTTTTAAACAGAACATTTATTTGGAATAAGTCAACTACTGTCTGCTACATTCATTTTCCTCAGACTCTCTCTCCTGTGTCCATATTCAGTGTATAGAGACGCTGACTTCATTCCTGGAACAGTGTTGTTGGCTGTTGCTCTGAGACAGGCCTGAGTAACCAGGTATTTGAAGCAAAAACTCTTTCATGTGGTAAAACAGTTGTTTATAAAAATATGTAAAGGTGCGCTGTTGTGACTTGTTCTGGCAGAAATTATGATGAGAGCGTAATGGAGGTGCTGCTGCCCAGTGTTTAGAGCTGTCAGTCATCTGGACATGCTTTCTTAGAGCGGAGCTGGTGTTATTTTGGTGCTGCCACTCAGGTTACAGGTACAAATCAATAGAACATTTAACCTCCTCCTCATCCATAAATACGTGGATTTGATCCCTAGATGCCCTCCTGTGCCACGCCTTGCTTTTCCAGAGTTTCTGCACTTCTTAAACAAACGGTGCTTATGTTCACTGCCAGAACAATGCCCACATAAGGTTTCAGGCTGGCCCTCACTACTTTGAAAGCTTCATGTTTCAGTGCAAAGCAATGTATAGAATTTTATATTAATCTGCATAGAGGGCACCGTAAACATGACCCCAGTGTGCGTGGGCCTCCAGCCCTGCAGGAGAAGCCAGTGCCGCAGGAATGGTGGAGCACAGATTAAGTGTTGAGGTTATCACGCTCACACGACCAAAATAGATGCAGAGCGGGTGAGACAGCGGGCAGGGAGTGAGGCTCGCACTCCTCTGTGATGTGCTCAGTGCGAGAACAAGAGAATCCTGCTGACGGACATGGAAATGATGAGCAGCACAGCTCCCACAGGAAGAGGCAGCTCACACACCCCACCACACCACACAGGCGCTTTCACACATAACAGCACCAAGAACTAAGTCCCTATAATCTCCCACTCCCATTTAGTCAGAGGAACCACCCAGTCCCCCTTGCACATGTCCACACAGCCAGAGTGGCAGAGAGTGGGTCTAACAGACTTAAAAGAGACACATGCATTGACCATTTAATTAAGTGGGGGCAGGATAGCAAAAGTGTTTTTCCTGCATTCTACTTGATTGAGCACTGCAAACCATGCACATAAAACTGTGATGATCTGAATTAGAATTGTATTTACTAATTAAGAACTGTGCCTTTGTGTTGTACATGTGCTTGTCATTATAATGTTTGTGGTCTGACCTGCCCCAGAGACCAAATGTGGCCCTAGCCTCAGGTCCCTGTGCACATTATGCATCACACAGATCAAATGAGGACTGGAGATAAAAAAGTGCCAGGAGCAAAAAAGGTTCCTACTGTGCAAAAACCCCTTATGTCTTCCTCTGCTCTTGTGATTGGCGCGTTAACACGGCTTATCCAATCAAAGCTGTCCTTTGATTAGTGCTTCTTAGCCTCTGTGTACACTGTTTTTTGCTCAATTTTCTGAAAATCAAGATTTTGTTGCTTTCAGCTTTTATCAAAATGTCTGCTGGGGTATGTGTTGTTCTTGATTTGATACCAAAGAAAACATGTTTAAAACAGTCTGCCCACACTACATTACTAACGCAGAACCCAGCAGTGATGTTGTGATTGAGTGCTGGAGATGCAAATTCCTCCTCTTAGTCGTCTGTGATTGTGCGGCTCATTAGCAAGACCAGGCTGTATTTGACATTGTGTCCCTGATGCAGTATTTCCTTACGAAATTTAAAAACGCTGTGATGAAGAAGGGACGTGCGATGCAACAATAGTGCAGATAAGGTGTGGATCTGTGGGAGGGGCCAGTCCACATCCTTTGTTTTCTCACCGATAGACGAGCCGTGAGATGTATGGATATGACGGCGCACTAAGGCGGGAGTGCATGCTTAGAAACAATAATGATGTTGTCTTTGCAGATTCTGCTGTCACGTTAGGATCACCACTTGTTTTCTGTCTGTGTAAAGATCCCATCGATCACCTCTTCATTAAGTCACTGGCTACAAATTACTGTTGGGCCTCATTACCTAAATGTACTCTCGTTCAGATGCTCAGTCTGGATCAGTTATTTTGGCACAGGTAAACCATCAGCCTGGATGCTTTCACTTTGAATAATGGACATAAATATAGATTGCTATAGATTCCTTCTCCTCCTCTGGCCTATTCTAATCTGCACAGCTCTGATTAGTGTTTTGGAGCATACTGTATGTTGCCTGTAGCTTTGAAACAATGCCAACTCGATTTATGTTTATTTATTGCTGAACTATTACATTCATCTATCAGCATCAGTACGGTTGCATGAATTCTTATTATTTCCAGCTGGCTGCCTTTCTTGGGGAAGTAAGAATGGCATTGTAGCATTATGATTTCAGCCTTTTCACATCGCACGGTCCTATAAGTTATTATTATATAAGCTTGGGCTGCACTCATTCCCTTACAAAAGGACAAAAGGTTTTTTAAGTACGACTAAAAGAAAAGGCATTATAATTTGTATAAGTTTAACGCATCTTTTAGTAAAACCCCCCCAAAAGATCCTAAAAAGTTTGATTAGTTTAGAGTTGAGATTTGGAATAAGAGGAAATTTTCCTGGAAGGAGTTTGTCATCCTTCAATGTAATACTCAGTGGTGGATTTAATCCCCTCAAATTAGTCCCTCCCTAATCCTGGCTAACTCATGCAGAGGTCACTGTGTTCAGTCTGAAGATGTCTAAAGAACATGTTGTATTTCATGTTTGATGTAGAGTAATTCTCCTGTGTGCACTTTGGTTTTGTTTCAAATATCAGCTAAGCACAAGCCTGAATTTAATCTCTGCATTTGACCCAACCGTCAGTGCAGTTTCCAAGGACCCATCTCCAGGTGTTGAGCAGGGCTTGGTCAGGACAGCCTTAGCTGGAGGAGCTACCTTCCTGTTATGCATGTTTTGATAAAACTTCCAAAGACGTGTGGATCTGGGACTATGTCTCCAGTCTCCCCAATTTCAGATGTGTGATTGACCAGCAGGTTATCCAAGAAAGAAAAACAAACATGTAAAAACTAAACTGTTATTTATCTCAGGTAAAATAAGTTTTTATTAAAAAAGACATTTTTGTTCCGAATGATACAAGAGGAAATGTCTTCTCCATTTAAGAGACACGTAGTACAAATTAGCATCTGTTATTTTACCATCCTGAGTTAGGATGTTGGTTTATCCTCAGTTCCAGTTCCACAACCTTTTGGATTCACAGAACATGCAGAACGGACTGGCTGGTCAGGCAAGTAAAATGCAGTAAATTTGTTTTCTGTTCTACTCCAATTTGAGTAGGAAGGACTATGGCCAAATATGCCTGCACGCTTAGCTGGCTGAATACTGCAGTGTGTGACCTGTGCTACGACACATCACTTCTTGGCTTGTTGCTCCTCTGCATTAAAACATTATGCAGACCTAGACTATTTTTTCAGGGGTTTTTTGCACCCAGAGACACTTTTCATTCACTCAGTTCCTATGTTGATATGCTGACCATATTCTATCCTGTAGTCTGACCATCCTCATGGTCATGTACACACACACACACACACACACACACCACATTCACACAAGGCAAAGTGGGTGAAGCCTCATGCCAAAGGATACAACAACAGTATGCACTTAGTCCGAGTGAGAATCAGTCTCTGACCTTGGAGTTGGAAGCCTTTCAGAAGCACTTTTCCTGCACTCCTGCCCCGTGTGTGCAGGTGATTCCTTAATTCACAAATAAGTGCGGCCATTTGTTTTAGGCGACATAAAATTAGAATGTTATTTAAGTGATAAAGCAAACACAAGGTCCCTATGCTCTCCTTTGTTATGAAGATTATTCCGTGTAATCCCTGACCAGACGACCCTGAATCTTGTTAAACATGCTTGAAAAAGACAAGGTATTTAATAATAGCTCATTATCTGCCTGTGGTGGCTCGCGACTGCCACACTGAACCCAACATCCCTGCTAACAACAAGTACTTCCTCTGACTCAACTTGACCCAAAGGCTACACAGGATTTCCAGCAATGTGAAGTACTTTGTGAAACGTGATTCCCCATGTGTTTCAACCAACCGCTGAGACTGGAGTTCTACATATATTATACTATATATACGTTCTAACTACTTGCACTTTAGACCCTTTTTTGGCTCTTTGGCTCTAATATATTATAACTTTATTATTTGAGCTTTGGACTCCTATTAAACTCGAACTCTTATTGAACTGCAAAAAAACAAAAAGAAATATTTTGTCCACAGTAGCATCTAGACACAACCAGTTTAACTTTTGTTTTTCTCTCAGGCACGTTTTTGATGAGGGAAATGTTCTAACACTGTTAGAAACCACTGCACTCTAACTGTGAATTGTGAATTTTCATATTATTTTTTAAGTATTCTTGCACACGGGGGCAGAGTAAGGCCTTGGTTACGTTAAATGGTAATGTGCAGCAGAGGAGGGGAGTGTGCACTGAAGCCGGCTCTAATGTGCAGAGCTGTAGATGCGCTGCTGCTCTGCTCTTGTTCTGTCTGTGTGGAGAGGAACTGACCAGTCACAATGGGCCTGGGTGGAGATGTGTTCATTCAAAGCACTTCTAACACACCTGGGTTCACTGTGGTTTGTTGTAACAGAGATGAGTGCGGCACAGCTGGTTTCAGCGTGTGCCGGTTGTGCGCATGATTTAATATTGTAAACAACAAGCATTACATTTAATTACATCAAACCTATGTCCTTCGACCAACAAAAAATGTCTGATTAATTATCGCATATTATTTAGATCTGGATTATATCTTTATTTTGAAATGTTGAGACGCATAGCACAACATCCTTGATATTTGCATATTTATATAATGATCATAATAAAGGAGAAACAGAACAAAGGAAGTATCAATGGAAACACAGAATATTAACATCAGACATAAACATATAGATGGAGTCCAGAATCTGGATCGGCGGCCATGTTGGAGGTGAACTTAGCATTAGTGCTTTTTTACACAATGTAAAATAAATGTCATCTCCTCTAGTAGTTGAAATAATTTCAATGCAAAAGATTTTCTATTATATTTTTTCTCAATCAATTTGTCCTAATTGGCTGTATGCACAAACAGCAACATCTCGCACCATCCAGAGACAAACTGGTTGTAGCATCGAGTCCTTTGTATGATTTGATTTCATCAAAAGTAACACACTCGTGGTACAATATAATGTTAACTATGTCACTGTTGTTGTATCACTATGTCACTGTTGCCCATTTGGTTGGATCGAAAGACCATTTCGACTTCTCCATCTTGTACGGATCAACTTTGTCAATCAATGCAATTTTTTCGTGATATCTCTTCTTTGAAATACAATCCAATGAGTCATAATAAATGTCCAAACGTTTACATTGTTTTGCAGCCATTATATTTCAGATATGAATCCTTTTTATAGCCAATTTCCATAAAAAATGACCGGTTTGATTAATTTGTTTACTTCGCGTGTACCTCCAACATGGCCGACGTGCCATCGGCGTCACGTGATCGAAAACTATCTATAATCGAATAACCTCTTCAGATGTATTTTGGATATACTCATGACTCCTACGCTGCCTTCATGCCTGCCTGACTTTGTGTGATTCTGCTATGATATTGTGTATCTCCTCTCAGATCTGGAGTGGGACATTACTGAGTGGAGAGTTTCAATGAAATGTGACAAACCTCATCAGGAATGGTTTACATTAGTCTCACTTCTGTTGTATGAGACGCTACATTAAAATTCTCATTGCTGGATCCTGAGCTGATGCAGGTCCAATTCCTGGAGAATGAGAAAATTGGTCCTCTTAGTTCTTATGCCCTTTTTTTTTTACTGCAATGTCTTTTTCAACATGCCTCCCCATTGTGTTTTAAAACAGTCTCTATGATTCTTTTGCACAGTCCCTTTTAGATTGTTCTACTTGAATTCACAAAGCTGTATATGAAGGATGGTTAGCTTAGAAAACATAATGGGGAAAAAGATAAATTGGCCGTCGACCACATCACTTCTGGTGGACAAAATGAAAACCGCTTCTCATTGTGGGTTTTTCATTATAGTTTTCGATTCCTGAGACATTAACCACTTATTAAATGCTATTCCGCTGCAGCCATTGTAGTTGCAGATGATTGCCTTTTAACTATATGGAGGTCTGATCACTGACCACCTGACATCCTGATCTGTGTCTCGCGTATTTATTTATTTATTTGATGTTTGTTTGCTTTGGGTTGCAGCCCATGATAAATTATGAA
>KN494141.1:61167-75329 GCA_000787155.1 Scartelaos histophorus | reverse complement strand
ATGTAATATAATAATAATAATAATAATAATAATAATAATAATAATAATAATAATAATAATAATAGCATAATTTGCATATTTCTATAAAAATCCAAATTTATTTTAAAAAAATAATAAACTATGATGTAAAATATGTTTTTATGTCAGATGGCCTTCTTCTTAAGGGCATTTCAAAATATTGGGTTCAAACTTCTACTTTTTGGTTGCATTTACAAAACACATGTCATTTAGTATCTCGTCTCCTAAACCTACTGGATTATGCCTAGACTTAGATAATGACTGTAGCTGTAATGGTTATCGTAATAGCCTGAGTCTTGCTTGAGGATATGACACACTTACAGTAGAAGAGACAACCTCATCTTGTTTTCTGAATGATGGGAAGCAATGCTATTCATCTACTACTCAGTGCAGGCGGCAATTAGAGGCCATCGCAGGCAGAAATATGTGATCTTAGAAGGCACCTAGAGGGGCTAAAGAAGGTGATGATGCTGATTGTAGGTTGGGCAGAGATGTATTTTAAAGCTGTGTTTTCCAGTCAGGATTAAAGGTACATAAGCCCTTTTGCATGGGTCCCATATGTACACTGCACTATAATAAAACAAACAAAACGCAAGGATAAGGGACTAAAAAAGGTGGTAAATTATTTCAATACATATTTTGTTAAAATTTTGATGATATAAGAAGTTATAAGTATTAAAAATGCATTAAAGCCATCTGCTTGTTTCCATAGAGATATAAATAAGCAGATGGTTGCCAAGAATGTTCCATGGTATAGCATTAAATGTCTTTATTAAACTTAACATTTATTCAATTATAGCTGTAACTGATAAAAAATGCATTGAAAAACATGTTTTACTGTGAGTCGTGTTGCCTCTCCACAGATCTGACTTGTAACTTGGCCCCGTGAAGTCACCTTTTTCTAAACATTTATCACCTCTATTCCCATTCCCGATTCCCACAATTTACAATTCTTGGAAAACTCTTGCAGTGTGGCCCCTCAACTTTTCCACTGTCTCTCACACTCCACCCCCTCCCTGCATTTTCTCTGCCTCCGTGCCAGTTCAACACATACCCACTCTTCTCCTCGTTATGAAGCCAATTAGTGTGGCCCTAACTGAAACAGTCTCCATGGCGACCGAGGTGCTAATAATAACAGACACCCCCACAGCGATGGCGGCTATGAATTTATACACAGGCATATCTACTGACAAACATACGGGACCAAACAGGAATCACAGGCAGTGTGGTGTTAAGATGGACCGGGAGTCTTTGAACGCCACATGTGTCTGAGCCTGCGGGATTCAACAAACATGCACACGTTTATCTATTTGTATTTTTAGTTACAGATGAGTGGGAATGAGAAAATGATGTGTGTATGGGAGGCTAGCAAAACAAAGTGTGAGAATAGACTTAAAGATCTGCAGCTATAGTAAAGGTATTATTTTATTTCACTTTTTATTGCATTATTGTTTATGTATTTACTTTTACTGCATTTGACCCATGCTGCTGGGACAACCTGTCTGGAGCCGTATGCAACCAATGTCAGGATTATATTGAGATATTCAGATTCACTAAAATACTAAAACAAAAAAAGCATTCTTCATCAAGAGTCAAGACTAGTTTGGTTAAATAGAACTGGTTAAGGTCCATCCTTGGGCTTGGCATATTATTGCATCATCTGATTTTGAAAAAGTGACTTAAAAACGTAATATTTTATTTCATTTACTGCCCTTTCTCGAAGTGGAGCTCTGCATCCTAGCACTCCATCGCCAAGTACTGGGCTCAAAGGGTGATGTAATGCTTCTCAACAGGACGACAACTCTCCTAGAAAAACACACTGTGAATAACTTTGTATAGTCCTTTACAAAGCGCTGGAGCTGGGCCAAAGTCGCAGAAGTCAAGAATTATGTGAGCTTTAATATAGCACAATCCGTATTTAATCCTCCTTATGCTGCAAGGGGAGGGCAAAGATTGTGGACATGTGAAGACTGCCCATTGTCTTGTAAGAATTACGAGCACTACAGCAATCGTTAGTGTTAATTAATGAGCACTATTACAAATATGAATGCTATCTCAAAAATAGGGTTTCATTATTTACAGTATTCGCCAACATACAAAGTTGGTGGCTTGTTCCCTGCTCTGAGTAGTGCATACTGAATTCATTTAAATTCATTTTATGTTTGTATAGTCCAAAATCACAACAGCATCACAGGGGTTTACAAAATAGTTGATTTAACCAATAGTAAGTCAGGAAATCAAACAGTGAAGCAGTCACAGGAAACAAGAAAATAGATACTGTCCGGAAGTGCCCCATGTCCTTAGACTCTCCTTCTCAGCAAGCAAAAATCCATTGGGGAGGAAAAAAAAAAAGAAAAACGCTAAGAGAACTGCAGAAAAGGAATGATCCACTTCCATGGACAAACGCGCTCCCAGTTGCTGAAGAAGTTCAAGTCTATCTCAATTCTGCGCCCACTCGAGGCAGAAGGACAAAGGGCGCCTCTGTCTTTGGGCCAGTCGCTTCACCCGTCCTGCTGATACACACTGTGGATGTGGTGTGGAAGTGAGCAGGTGGGGTGATGATTGGAGAGACTCTTGGCGCAGATTTGCAGTCAAGTCTCCATCAGTCTGCCCTACAGAGAAGAAGTGAGCCCAAATGTACTTAACTGCATGTTAAGGCGAGGTATAGTTAAAACTAAATGGCATAAAAACATCCTGCAATCAAAAAACAAAACACCCATTCAAGAAGTTTCAAGACAAGTGAAGCCCCTTGATTATTCTACCTTTCTATTGAAATATTTGATAAGGGTTTGTTGGATTCAAATTGATTCTCAAAGTGTTTTTCTTTGTGGAGTTGAGATGACACGGGGGAAGTGCTCAGAAGGGGAAACATGAGAGGCCCGGGGCTGAGGGACAAACACCAGAACAAAGCCACAACTCAAAGGAAAGAGAGAGAGTTTAGAGAGGAAGGAAGTGCAGTCTATTAGGTGAGAAGTGAGGGCCCGCTTTGATGCCACGGATAAATGCCATCACCGACAAACAGCAGCCTTTTAGATTGATTTGGCTCGAGAGAGTGCATTTGAAGACTGGCACAAATGGAGGTGGTCTCGGGAGGAGTGAGTGACGCACAAGGTTGGCCGGGTTCACCGTTCCGGCGTGGCTAATAGAGCGCACTTTCACCCGGCCTCACCTCCTCGCCGTCCGCCTCAGACAGCAGGGGGTAGCGGAGGGCACGGGGACAAACATCAACAGGTCAACAGGTCCATGCAGACAAAATAGAGCTTTATAGGAGGTGCACTCAGATGGGTGGTATAGGTGAAGTGTTACATAAGATCAAAGGCTCACGTCTGCTCCGGAGAAAAAGTTGCAGAAAACTTAAAAACAGACAGAAAATAGGTTCTAAAAGTGAAGGCGTTTAGATCGAAAGCAATATGAACTATGCAACTTTTACTAGGTAATAGCTTTAAGTGCAAAGTTGTTATCCGCAGCAACAAGGTTCTGAGGTTTATTTCTGAACCGTGTGACCTATCAATAAGATCAATTTTATTTGTACTTACTTTTGCTTTTTGGCTATTTAAGTCTTATTTTATTACTAGGGTTTTAGCCTCTGCAGAGCCCCCACTGTCAGTGCTTGAGTAGCTTTAATAGTAATAGTAATAACTGAACTAAATACTACAGAAGAAGATCCTGGTTGTGTCTCTGAACAATATAGTGCAGTCTATTACCTGTTTATATCCCAGTGTCACTGATGTATGGAATGAAATGGAGAAACTGAAAAAAAGCATCTTTCACCAAGCATCATTCTGCGGCTTTACATCTGGCAAGACAGAAACTGTCCCGATATTTATGTCCATATCACAAGTTTTGACCTCTTGGGGTATTTCGAAAGTAATGAATGTTGATTTCCCTTGGTTGAAATTTATCCAGGATGACGCCGAGGAAACGGAGAGCTCTCGCGCGCTCCTACCAAAATAATCGTCGCAGTGACACTGAGAATCCCATTTTCAGGAGGAGTCCCCCGGCGGCGGAGCTCGGAGGCAAAACAGAATTACTCTAACAAACAGGCTCAGTGTGCTCACCTGACAAATAGCTGCCTCTTTAAAGTGGATGGGCTAGTTCAACACAGTTTAGACAGTCAATTAGCCACACAGCTCCAATAAAGCGACACATTTATGATTTAATCCTATGTGCATAAGATTTCTGTCCACTGATTTTCATAATATTTCAATTTATTATTTGTAAAAGACAGTTACTGGTTTGAATAATTAATGAAATGCCATGAAAAGATAATAGAAAAAGGAGATTTTGTGGTTTCCCTCATGGATATACTGTATATTTGTCTAACGTCCACAAATGAAACAAAGTCAACTAGTTCTGTTTGACACACAATTACACCACAAAGCTAAAAGAAAAAACAAAAACAATTAAGCAAAAAATAAGCCCCAAAAAAGTCTAGAGTACATTGTGTCTAGGAGCTTAAAGTTACCTGGACTATTATAACACAGTGTGGTACTTAATGACTGCATTGTCCATTCAAAACCAATTTACCACAAAAGTCCACAAAGGCAAATTACATCTGAATTAGGAGCATATTCTATTTCCACAGCACGATACCTCTTTTAAACCAAGACAGAGAACATTAAGATCAAGTTTCATTGCTCAGCCCTGTTTGAACACTTTTCAAAGTACATGTTATTTGGCCATTTTTTCAGCATTTCCATTACAACAATAACTGCCACCCCATTGCTTTTGCCTGCACTCGAAGTTACTTTCTAGCGGCCGACTCCTGTTAGGCCCTTGACATGTCTGCTCCCCTCCGCGTCAGTTGTGTTGCTGTTAATTTACTGGTGAAAGGAGAGAGTAAAAAGACAAAAGCTTTTTACTCCCGGGGTGGTTTTTATACTGGGTGGACAGCTGCCGGACCTCACCATTAACATGAATACAAAGGCATCCGCTAAACATAGTGATTTTGCAGTCACAATGCACAACACTCGTGCATCCAGTTTAATTCTACTCTACGATGCTGGTAATACATTATTCTATTCAATCAAAGTTCAAATTATGGGTTGTGCGGATTGGCTTCTCGAAGGGCTGGTGGAAGGAAGGAAGCCAACGTTAGTCCAAGATGCAGCTGGGCCATACAATATTCTACATTCTTTCCCCAAATGAATGTTTCAAATTGCTTTTGTCTGAAGTCTCAATCCTGAAAAACCTACTGTCTCCCGCTTAAACTAAACTTCTCGAGAAAGTTTTCGTAGCCTGCCCACACCTACACATCACAGAGCTCACCATCCACCATCTTCCCCGTATATATAGTCACTCTGAAGCATGTGCTCTCTGACATGAAGCCCGTAATGAAAAGTGTCTGCCGACTCATAAAGCGCAGAAAGAATGGAAGGAGACCATGCACACCTACACACGTGCACTGTTTGAACAAGCAGCAGTGCAAACAGCCAGCACAATAGCGCATTGATTACTAGATAGACAAGCGGAGAGATAGAGGAATACTTCAAAATATGTCCTCGGGCACAGGATCAAGCAAACAACCTGTATATTATGCATTGTTACTGTACGCTTTAATTATTGAGGTACATTTTTCATCCCGGCTGAATTAGGTGTCGCTGTTTGTGTTGTAGGGCTACATGATGTACTACGATCCTGGAAAAGCAATTTAAATTTCTTTTCTGGTCAATAGCGTAAAATAGGCATCTGTGGGTTCAGGGTTGATGTATTTGACATAACACTAATGAGTAGAGTGTGAACTTTCAGCCAATCAGGTAACAACAGAAAAAATTCTGCTAGGTAGTTTATTTTAGATAGGTCAATAGAGAGGAACCTATGCAGTAAATACACTTGTGTTTTGGGGCATGTTAAAAGCTGCACTGAGTGACTTTTCTGGTGGAGGGTCTATCAAATGCTTTTCTCCATGGAGATGTTATTATTTTGTCTAGAATGTTTCACAGTGTGGCTTTAAACTTTTCTATCGTCATGGAGACAAAACCAAACCAAGTTACAGGAGAGGCAACCCCGCTCTGGTATTTTTGAGCCATAAAACCACTTGGACTTTAAAAAATGTAAGGTAGAACTGTTTAATATCAGACGGTGGAACATTTCAGGTAGAAAAATGACATAGAAACAAACCGGTGACGAACCCTCCACCAAAAAAGCTACACAATACACCTTTAACGCAGTACAATTCCCAAAAGGATAACTGGAGTGTACAAGGTCAAATCTAATCTCAGCCCAATCAGTACATTTAATCAGTGTATACTGCAGGCAGAATATTTTTCTTAAGTTAAGAAGAGAGACAAAAGAAAATAATAAATTGTCCTTAAATCTTAAATTGCACAAAAAAAAGGCAAACCACCTGCAGAAATGATTTACACATAAAAACTTTCTTTTTTAAAAAACTATGTCCTTTTTGAACTGTTCCTATCCATTAATCCTACTTTAAAAATAATATTTTGTTTTAGCAATGACTCTGAATTGATTGTGAATATATTTGTAATATTCGGAGAAAGCTCATCTCAGTTTATTTGACCAAGAATAAGTCAAACACTGAATACTTTAACCACAATACTATTTTGCTGTCATTCTCAATAATGAAAGACGTTTTTTGAAAAAATAATCTTATTCAAACTGATAACAAATGTGACGTTAAATTTGTAATTAATTTGCCCATATTTGAAAGAGTCTGTATCTCCGCCCATGGTTAAATCATACACACACTGATGAGAAAATACTGTCATCTGCACTGGACACTTCTTAGACAGCGCTGACGTGCCTGATTTTCCGGTTCTCGGGATAACGGAACAGGCGAACGCTCCCACCATTTCTGTTTCCTGTCGCCAATAACACATCCCATCGCCCCCACATCCACACCATCTAAGTGACAGTTGCCACGGTGCCACACTACTGAGGAAGAACAACTCAATGGAAAAAAATAAAAGCGCCCCTCTGTGTGTCTCTGTCTCACTGCCAGTCCTCTGCTTATGCTCTCTGTGCCCACAACAAAAACAAATCATTTCTTTCATTGTCGTATTATAAATGTCTGACCCCACCTCTTAACTGTAGCTAACCAACGATTCACTATTACGATTTTGACCATAAAACCGCTGACTGTTGCGATGTGATGTGATGTTCACTTGCTAACGTGGCTGTTAATCTACACCTCTCCAACCACCAAAAATCACCCAATCAGAGCTTCTAACCCTGTACGAGGCCTTTTGCTGCCTTAGATCCTCAGGCAGGTCCGTGTTGGCTGTTCCAAAGTCCAGACTCTGGACAAAGGGCGATCGAGTCTTTTCAGTCCGGGCGCCTCGACTTTGGAACGACCTGCCTGAGGAAATAAGGCTGCACCATCAGTACCATCTTTTAAAGCATTTTTATCAGTTGGCCTTCCTTTACTTGGTTTTAGCTTCATTTTATTCCTTTATTCTTTTTCTCCTATTTATTTATTGTAATTAACAGGTTTGGGTGCATCATTGTCAGTTTTTATATGCCTTCTGTATACTGTTTTATGCTTTTTGTATTGCTTTATAAATAAAGATTTATTTATTTAATCACACACCACAATCACACTTGGTGGGTGAAGTGTCTTGCCAAAGAACAGAGCAATGGTACACACTGGCAGGAGCTGGAATATAACTCCTTACCTTTCCGTTACAACACCATCACCCAACCACCTGAGCCAAATTCAAAGGCTATAAAAGATGTAGAGGTTATGTTTGAAATTTCATATTTTATGCATTCCACAAAAAGCAGCAATTAAATGTAAAGGTCAATGTCTTCTCATTATCCCCAAGCTGGTTCATTGTGGCGGCTCTTCTGCATCTGTTGAACATGCGAACAGTGGGTAGCGATCGCTCACTCTTGCCTATATGTCTATTTTCATCATTTCAATGGGAGGACTTGAAGGGGGCTAAAGGCTAATGAAGTGCCACACAGGGCGGTCACGATCATTAAACGCTTCCACTGGGCCCCTGTCAGATATAGATTTTAGTCACGGGTGTTCCATCGATTCCACCATGTAAAATGTAACCAAGCAGTCTAGTCCCGTGCGCAAAAGCGAAATTGATAGAGGAGAATACAGAAATAACCACATTAGCAACCGGAAAAAGAATCGATAATATTTAATTAAAAGAAGTTAAGCAATGGAGATGTTCGTAGGATGAGATCAGTGCAGTGGCAAAAAAACAGATAAGAGTTGAGTTTAATCCAGTTTGGCAAGATTTTTTTTTTTTTCCTGCAAAACTTTGGCAAAAATACTTGGTCACACTTTTTCTTATCACACCAAAGAGTTAGATAACATTGTTTACACTTATGTCCACCTTGAAAGTCTTTTATCAGCACATCTCCAAAGCGATAAACAGAATCAGAATGCTCGAAGAAACAAGAAAAGAAAAAAAAAAAAAAAAAGAAAAGATGAAGAAGACGCTATAATTGAAAGTCACACGGGTGCAGTGCGATAATGAGGAACTTTTCACTTAACCAGGAGTGACAAAATGGAGACGTTTTGAGTGAATGGTAGCAGAGGTTCCCTCCCGCTATCTGGGCAATAGATACAGTTGTGAGTGATTAAAATGGTTACCGACTGTGACATATGCTTGTGTTCTCATACATCTCCATATACGCAGACATTAGGCAGACATGTCAGAGGAGACGGATCAGGCGGGCTTCTGTTCACATCATGCGCTACGTTCTCTGACACAATTTGTTACGCCGCAATATGATTTGACTGATATTGAACAACGTTGGCGTATATGTTTATTAGTATGATTTATGACATTTTTCTACCTTTTCAATATACAGTATATGTAAATTTTCTCACAAGACAAAAGGACACTACCTGGATTAAGAATAAAAATCGAAGAGCCAATAAATCATTCAGTTAAAGGCGCACTAAGTAACACGTCTGATGGATGGCCCTACGTGCTTGTCACCTTAGAGTAGTTTTGGTTTGCATGAGGTGATTCACAGTATGGCATAAGACCTATAGTAGTATCTCCATGGAGACGGGTGAAGCCATCAAGCCAAGCTGCAGGTCATATCTGTGGAGAGGCAAGCTTTATCACTGTAAGAATGTAGATTTTTGAGCAATAAAATGACCTGCAATATAAAAATCAACAAGCAGGCGTCAGACCTCCCAACAGAAGAGTTATATAATGTACTTTTAAGGAGTAAATCGTCACCTTCCTAAAATAATCGCCTAAGTCACTTTTTGCCTAAGTTTACTACATAATTTAGGCCATAATTTCAATTCTGGGGGGAGTTTTTTGTGTTTCCTGAAAAACCTGAAGAAATTACTTATGCGATTACTTTAGGAAGGTGTCGAAATACTTAAAATCAATATGATCTTTTGACAATGAATGTATTGTATTCGACCAACAGACAAAACTATGGCACAAAAACACAAGACAAATCATGAGAAAGTATAGGGAATTACATAAAACTACTTATTGGCTTTGAAACGGCAACTTTATAGTCACTTCTTTCACTTCAATACTAGACGTGCGTCATATGCAAGCGGAAAAAATTGTATTATCGTATTATCAGCAGCTGACAGAAAAATCAAAAGAAATGAAATGTAGTGTCTCCTAGTGAGCTCTAAAAGCCAAGATTGAAATTCTTAAAACATAACAGCATACCAGCTCACAGCAGCCTAGTTTAAAAAAAAAAAAAAAAAGGATCAAAACCTAAAAGACAGTGCCTTCACATTATCACACGTCCCAATGCACTTCAATGCAACTGAAGAATGAAGGCATGTGGCTGGCGAACAGGCTTGTGTAACTGATAAGCCCCTAACAAATGATTGAGCCATATATGAGAGACAGAGAAAGGCAACAGATGGTGCTGGCAAAGTGTTGGGAATAACCACAAAAAAAAAAAGCAAAGTTTTGAAAATGAAGATGAATAGCGGCGGTGTGTGTGGCATATGAGGCTTATGCGCTTCACGGGAGATTGAGATCAAAACGACAAAGCAAAAAAAAAAGAAAAAAAAGAAAGCGTAAGACCAGGAAGTGAGCTGACACAGAGGGGCGGATGGACAAAATGTAAAAACAAGAGCAGTGGTGAGATGACGGAAGGGATAGAGAGTCTGATAGATGAGTAATGTCAGGTTCATTTCCTGAGGAGCAGAACAAGACAAAGCCCATTTAATAACTGTCACGCTGGCACACACAACCCGGGCGCTAGGTGTGCTTCTCTGATCACAGATTTGAGCCGGTCTCAACAGATAACATGTCATCTCATTGTCTTCTGATTGAATGGAACAGCTGTTTAGAATCCAAACTCACCCCCCACCCGCACCTCCACCTGTCTGGCACCGCGCGTCCGCCTTATTGTCTCGTGTACGCGTGTGATGTCCAAGCGCAGGTGCCACAGCAACTTTAAATATATTCCGGGAAATGCGATTTGGCCCCACGTGGAAGGAAAATAGCGCAATAAAACGACGTAATTCGATTTGGATTATTATATCACCGGACATTTGCGTTTTTTTTATTGTGATCTATGTGCATCTGCTGCCAGTCTTTCTATTGGATGAATCGCGAGTGTCTGACCTGTAGTTGAATCCCCCCGCAGAGCTATGTAATTGGTTGTTTAATCAATGACTACCTGTCCGCTGTGGGCTAATCAATGCAGGAGTAAACATTAAGATTAGCTTGTTAGGCGCCAGTATAGTTAAATGTACAGGCATGTCAGTAGGTGGGAGTGAGTAGTGCTCAGAATGAAAGAAGAGACGGAGAGACACTAGCCTGGGGAAAACAAAAGCACTCGGGCCGCGGACACAGGGGCCGGTAGAAAGCATCGCACACTGACCTTTGACTAATTAGCTCATTAGTTAATTAACTGAGCTTAACACCGCAGAGTAATGCCTCGCTAATCACCTGGGATACCGGCCAATCAGATGCCAAATTAAGTTGAGCAACAGTGTGCAGCTAAGAGCCTAAAGTAAAAGCCACGTATGTAAATACTCAATTAACACAAACAAACAGTAAGAGAAAAAGACGTTCGGCATAACAGATTTTTTTTTGGTTTGTAGTGCTTAATTAATGTAGTTTAAAAGCTAAAACTAGAGTACAGTAATAAAACTGTTAAATGGGTAAATATAGGCCTATAACACGGTCTTTTAATGGATCGATTTGTGTTCCTTGGAAAATACTGTCTGATTTTCTAACTTTCTTTTGGTTAAATCAGTGTTCTTGTTAAGCCCTACAAGGTTACTGTTGTGTTTTTGACTTGACAAAACTAAACAGAAAAAAAGCAAATAAATAACTCTTTTAATCAAACGTTTAAACCATAATTGACAAACTTTTAATCAGCGGTATTCAAAATGAAAAAGTCCAGTTTTACGCTCTAAGTCTGAGTTCTGCTGCGCGCCGCTTCGCCGTATGACCTGTTGATTAAAAAGTTAATAAGTGACGACTAGAAATGTTCAATTCAAACTCAATTAGTAGCCCATCCCTAATTTGAGCTAAAAACATGTTTTTATAGTTTAATAAAATAAATAATTCCAGCAGATATGATTTGAATATAAAAGTGTATTCCTTGATTAGTGTTTTTGCTAATGGATAAAGTTTCATTTCGGTTTCACTGATTCTGAGGATCAAAACACACTATTAACATAAATGTAGAGGGAGGTCCACTATGGTTCAATAAACAGCCCGCGGCATTTGGACGGAGGCATGAATTTGACTGCCATTCAAAGTCCCCCATCCAGGTTTAATACGTTGATCACAGATTCCACTCCTTCCACTACAGTTTGTTTATTTATTTGGGTCTAAATTTGGTGCTAAATGGAAATAAAATCAGTAAATAATTGATAACTTCATTTGGATAAAAGACACACACAGTTTAATCAACTTTTTCATTTAATACCTTCAAGAAAGTTGTCATTTGTTGTGAATTATTTGTTGTATAATATAAAGAAAACTTCGAAGGGCATTTTCAGACAACATATGGAGGAGAACTGGGTAAATAATTGCTATTGATTTTATTGACTAAACAATAAGTCCTAAGTAAACAGCCATAACGTCGCTTTCAGTCAGAGACACGTCACTCTCTCGATGCACAATAGGCTGAAACATTCGTTCTTGCATAAGCCCCCAAGACTCTGTCAACACAATATCGACGTCACCGGATCCGATGTAGCAACACGGCTTATTCTTAAGTACAAACCTCGTCATTGCCAATCACTGCTGCGTCCAACCCGCTGACACACTCCAATTGACTGTTTGTTTTCTGACCTCATCCTCAGCTGCTCAGCATTTCATGAACTTTCAACTCAATCATCAAGATGCCCTGCCAATACCGAGCTATTGATTCACCATTGATTTTTTTAGGAAACACTTCTCTGCTTTGACATTCTTTGTATTCTAAAATTGGCCGGCTCGGGTGAATTTGTATTCAGGTTGAGCGCTAGAGTTCGTTGATAGAATGGACGAAATAATGAGGTCTCTTGAAGGGCCTTGTAAAGTAAAAGTTAAACAGAATAAAGACGTGGGACTCATATTATTCAGATATGTTCATTGCAGAGGTATAAAGACCCAAGGACTTGAACCTAAAAGAACTATTACGTGACCACTGTTCTTCATGTAACACAGTAAATTCACCTCTTTTCTATGTCCAGTACCCCAAAATGAGTGTCGAAAGTCTCCATTGAGGAATAGAGGAGTGTCTGCTATTGATATCATGTCACACTGCATTGGTCATCTCTCTCAGCCAGCGCTGTGGTTGAGCAAGGATATTATCTCCTATTCTTTGCATTGAGCTTGACAGGTTGTGTAATCTTAATAATTAAGCGAGATGATGAAGAAAAAAAAACCTGACAGGGGGACGATGGGTACTAAATATAGAATAAGATGTATAAAAGACTAGATATTTTATTCATTGTGCTGCCGGTGTTGGGGTGATCGGTAAATATTTACAAGTACTCCCCGGGGCACAGCTTAGGCGACTATATAGAGACAAGGATATGGAAATATTACCCAAGCCGACTTCACCCACACAGCCAAATTCATCCATATGCATCCACAGCTGTAAGTGTCAGCTGAAAATATACTTCTGCATAAAACACCAGCTTCTAAATTGTACTTATATAGACAGACAAAGCAATGACATAAGTGCTTATCAAACTCTTTACGCCAAATTTTGCCAATATGTAGATATGTATGACTAAAAAATTGCTTAATTAGTTCTTTATGAGGATTTGATTGGAGAAGTGTTTGACCAGTAATTTGAGTATCGCAGTTTAATATTAATAAAACATACACTCCTTTTTTGGACGCTTTAAGGCACTTTATATTGCATTATTCATTCAATCCACGCTCAGTGATGGCAAACTATAACTTACTGAATGTACATCTTCCCTGTGGTAAACTGATGGACGAGAGGCTGCCAACCTGCACCATCTGCCCCTCTGACCACCACCAATAACCCATAAACCACCCATAAAAAGCAAGATGGGTGAAGTGTCCTGCCTAAAGATACAACATTAGAGCCACAGCTGCCCCACTACACAACCTGGTATTCACTATTCAGTCTCCCAGTACCAAAAAGACCCAAAGCTTAGCTGGATGGGCACATTCAAGGTTGTGTGGTCATAAACGGGTTTATATGTTGGAACATTGTCTCCATTCTCTATTATTCTATAAGTGAGTTAAAGGCCATTTTAACCGATCACACAGTGAAAGCAGATAGATTCAGTTACCTTTTAGAAACAATATAAGCCACAAAATGTACTAGAATCATTACAAAATGTAGGCTCATCACCCACACAAGAATTTACCGAAAATCATTTTGACAAAACATTACACTTTATGCCATTACCCTGATATTTTCCTTAACTTTATATAAACAGATTGGAGGTAAAAATGGTCTGGCCTTCAGTATTGCCAATGTGGGAGACTTTTCTAAACCAAAGACCATCTGGAAAAGGCTACACTTAATGCAGCGTGTTGGAAACTGTGTGTTCGGGCCTATTTACTTGTGTTGTGCTTGTCTGTGGTTCAGGTACTATTAGACAAATGGTCCTGCTGATGACACTGCACAAAGATTACATATCACTGGGTGTTTGTTCGTGAAGGCAGCCACAAGTGAGCTTCTTCAGGGAACGCCTACTGTGGCTAACGCTGCACAGAGTAAGATGGTGGAGGTGTAGGAGGAAG
>KN494141.1:49798-61120 GCA_000787155.1 Scartelaos histophorus | reverse complement strand
AAAGAGAGGTTTGAAATAGGTTTATCTGGCTTAATACTTTATCAGGTAATTGGTGTTTTAACATGTAGGAATAAGGGAGTTTCTATTCTCATCCCTTTTTTTTTTTTTTTCAAATTCAGCATTTTTACATTTAATATTCCAGCTTTAGGGCATTTAGTCTAATTGAATTGCATGTAAAATGACATTCAAATTGGAATGGAAAATAAGTTTTATGGTGTTTTTGTATTCTGTGGTTAAACTAACCTGGTTTGGTGTAGCGAATGGCTATAACGAAATGCACATAGTTTTTGGAATTTTGGGTTCCAAAACAACCACCAATTTATCTTCAAACCCTAGAATTCCAGAGACAACAGCCATAACATCTAAATACATATATGCTACATCTAAATACACATATGCTCTACTTACATTTCATTGGGCAATTACCAACTTTACAGAACTTCTTCTATGAGACTACATATTTACTACTTTGTATAATTAAACACCTGTAAATGCCATAATGACAATTTAAAAGCAGCACAACAATCAAAGGTTTGAATTTCGACTCTTCCGTGCA
Organism: Scartelaos histophorus; assembly: GCA_000787155.1. Taxonomy (NCBI): domain Eukaryota; kingdom Metazoa; phylum Chordata; class Actinopteri; order Gobiiformes; family Gobiidae; genus Scartelaos; species Scartelaos histophorus. The sequence goes on along the minus strand of KN494141.1, from coordinate 60,564 downwards.
TCAATGTTGTGCAGTGTCCAGGAGGTCCTGCTCACAATAAAAGCACAATAGCTGATTGTGCAGTCTCAGACATGCTATTTGTTGTGAGTTGTAGGGTCTGAGTGCTACTGAAGTCGAGTGAGAGCAGCATGTGCAGGTAAAATACAGCTGCAGGTGACCTAAACACAGCTCTGTTGGCTTGAGTGAGGTGCAGAGGTGAGCTGGGGCAATAAAGCACCTCTGACACACACGAGAGCCAGTAAGGTTTGGTGACAAAAGCCTCACGTAGTGTGGAATGTTGTAAAACTGTACGAAATCACACGATGCAAAGTCAGCTTTAAACTTGCAACTAATTCTCAATTCTCAACAAAAGCTCATCTATTTGTATTTTGAGCAGCTAAAGTCTTAACAACAACTTGCTGTCAGAGGCACAGTGTCTTTCCCAAAGAGTAACTGTCAAGAGCTGTGAAGCTAAAAATCATTTAAGTTGCCAGATAAGTCACACGAAGTACTAGAGTTTTGTTTTTGTTTTGTAAGGAACTTTAAAAACTGTAAAATGTTGAAAGCTATAGAAAAGAAAGAGTGGAAAGATGGGCAGTTGATCCACATGGCAGTGACATTTGTGCTTCCTTCAATGGGAGCAGTGTGACACATTAGACATACGCTCCGGTGCACGCTTGTCGAACCACTGAACGATCGCACACTTTGAAGAGGATTACCCCCCCGAAAACACGACGCAGCAAGAGACTAGTGAAGAGCCGCTCTATTATGAGACCTTCCAGATAGTTGTCAGGGAAATGCGGAGAAGAAACAGGGTGGAATCAGACAAGCATGGCAGAAAGACAAGGAGCAGTCGCCAAGGACAGCCCTGATGGGACCTATCCGAAATGACAGTTAAATACGGGGATCCGGGTGAACTCTTCTCATCAGTGTGCTGCCAGGAAGTAAAACACTATTCTGTGTTTATGTTGAAGGATGTTGCATGAGTGGTGGCACAGTAATTGAGTCATTAGCAAATGTCTCTCACAGCGAAAGGCTTCTGACTTTTATTACCAGGGTAAGTTTGTATGTTCTCCTTGTATTTAGTTGTTTTTCTCAAACAACAAAAAATGTACAAAAGGTTACTTCACCAAACAGGCACTTCTGATCAAGCTGCCCGGTTTGGAATTAACTGATTGATGGGTCAAAGGCAGAGAAGAGATTTCTCTATGGGGATAATAAAGTATATAGTAGCCTAAGCGCCAGTGGACAAAGGGTATGTCAAGGTGAGAAAGACAGGTATTAGTCTGTCGCTCACAGCTGTTTGCTAACAGCTAAAGTGTTGACATAGAGGTCAAAGGACTTCTGCAACCTTTAAGTCCTGAATCAAAGTGACTGCAGTTAAGTGTTTCCTTTTGTTCGGTAAAGTAGATGAAGTTCAAGCTCTGCTAAAGGGCTTGTGAACCCAGTTAATAATGCATTTTTTAAATAAACTGATCTTGCATATTGTGATTCTGCAAACAAAAATAATACTGTAGTTTTATTAGCTCATAAGAAACATGCCAAATAAACCATGTTTAATTGGACAGTTAAGTCAAATCCTTCTAAGTATTACCAAAGAATTCAAATATCTTTGGCACATCTTGTTCTTACTTAGAGCAGCCTTGATTACAACTCTTAACAGAAACACAATTTCTCAGCTCTCCACATTGCAATTATAAACCAGTTTTAATGTTTTTAATCACAATCCAAATCAGTGAAGATGTTTCCTCATCCTTCCAAAGTGGGATAATTTTCTCTTCATAACATTAAAAAGATCGGTGAACCACATAGACAGATCTGGTTCAGTATATGTGCATGAGGGAGGTATTTCTGTTTTGTCTGACATTTGATCCGATGGCTGTGATCATCACCAACCAGCCCCACCCACCAACTGCACCATCAGACCCATCTCACCAAAACAAAGGCACTATCATTTATTGTACTTTATAAATTATTAAATTACTGTAGTAGATGACTGGCCATTTTAAATATTCTCTCTGGATACTCTCTCGTTGTCTCGTATGCACCAATACTGAATGAATTTGGGGAAAAACAGTCTGTAAACTTTATTTTGTACGGTATCTCTCAGTATCAAACTTTGAAAGTAGATTTTGTGTTTACAAGACACAGCAATTCCTAAACACATTTAGCAAATCACCAAAGTTGGAACCAATTTGCTTGGTGCAGTGTAGTGTGATAATAGGACTGAAATAAAGGTAACAGAACACTTAATTTGGTTAATTACTCAACAGGATATGTCTGTTATACTACTTTATTTAAAATTATAGGTTAAGCTCTAATGCTGGCAAAACGTAATGTGAATTGGACGACAATGACTGGCATTAAATTAGTTTTTATCTTACTTTTGTCAGCCAATAAGAGTATATAGACCAAAACATATCTAATGCATATTTCACACAAATTGTAATAATAATGCTTAGATTATAAGCTCTCTCAAAAGCTGGATACCTCAGGAAACCTTGAATTTGGAGATCATCAAATGAAACTGAAGTGACATTGAAGAGCGGGTCCAGCCGAAAACACAAATGCTCTGCGGAGATACAGCAGCTCATTTGACTGTGTCAGGACTGTCCACGGGGATATCTAAAAGCCACTCACATGTCTCCATGCATCCCTCCTGGTACTGTTGAGCTTTTAGAGTAAAAGGTACAGGGACCTGAGGGATGCTGACCTCTGAGCCTATGGAAAATATGAAGTGTAAGTTTGAGTGCCCTGTGACGTTTTACCGGGGCCGTGTGTGTGTGTGTGTGTGTGTGTGTGTGTCTATGTGCACTGAATGGGAACAGGTCGATCTCCATTATTGGTGTGAATTGGATCAATAAAGCAGGCAGACAAGCAGTTTGAAAATGGCAGATATATATAGTGGGTAAACACATTCACACTTGCTTCAAAACTAATGTCTCTTATACCTGGACAGCACTTACGCATTTGTCAACCTCAACAAAAAAACCCCAATATATTTCAGTCTAGCAAAGCAAAAATCAAAATTAGCATCATGAAAAGAGTCAAAATTTGTATTAGAAATGTTTTTTTTTATTTCCTAATGGCAGTGAGCAAAAAGAAAGCTTCTACCTGCAATTAAAACCTATTATTGGAAATGTGTATGTCCGGCTTTGACCCAAATGTACCCCGCCCCTCTCTTTTAGGCCCATCCCCAGGGGAAATCACAGACAGCACCTCTTCTCCTGCTGTTCTTTTACACCTCCTCTAAGCTCCATTCTTTTCTGCTTTTTCCTGCCCTTTATTCTCTCCCCTATTCAAGTCCCATTCAGTAATGCTCTATTACCACAATGGAAGGGCCACAAATTGGAGGGGACAGAGGGAGAGAGGAGCACTAAAACACACAAACAGCTCCCACAAACACTACATTAAGCCCCCAAACCTGGGAGTTCTTCAACAAAGGTTATTCGAAATAAACAGGACATATTTCTTATTTTTCGCAACATCCATGTATCTATCTATCTATTACTCATTCTGCCTCCTCTGCTGCGGCTCTCTGGTCCTTATGTGAGTTGCCCTTGCTGCCAGTGGGTTGAGTTGCCGCGGCGATGAAGCCAGATGAAGAGAAAACTATCGACTTTTTCTGCAAAAGCATCGTAGGCAGACCTCCCACGCTAACGTTCAGATAGACACACTTTATACATTGGCTGAGAAAACAAGCAAAGGATTGTTCCAACTGTGTTTTTTTCACAAGGGCAGTAACAGAAGGTTGCTTTTTTTTCTGGAACACATGGAGATATTTAAAAATACGTGTTTACATAGTATTTCGTTGGTCAGGATTATCGTTTCTGGTGGTAACTGTTAGACTGGTTGGATTTTTCACTTTTACTTAGACTAGTGCAACTCATATTTGCTGCTATTTGTCAGAGGAAAGCATAGAGATGGAAGGATGGAAGAAAAGCTGTAATCATCAAAAAGCAAAACAAAAAAGCCCGCAAAAGGATGTAAGATTTAAAAAAGCGGGGGAAATTATTTCAACAGGACTGAACACAGTGTGAAATGGGATAGAGAGTGGGTTGAGACATACAGCTGATTTTCAGGGCTCAAAATCAATGTCACAAAGCAGCGCTGGAGAAAGGTTTGTACAGTGACTAAACCTATAGGCTACAGAAAACCCTAGGCCTGCAAAAAAGGAGGCTTGATGTGCAAAATCTACAAGAATTTCCAAATCAGTGCTGGTTATGTGCCCAACCTGGTTCAAAAACATCCTATTTTAGTGCAAAACAACTTCTACACCTACACGTGTCTTGATTTTATTCATTTATTCATTAAAACAGAGGTACAAAGAGAAACTTTTCCATATCAAATCTATGAAGAAATCCTCAAACATGTACTAAAATGAAATACCAAATTTCTTCCCACCTCTGCTTGGCTGTAGTCTTGACATTTGCTGACGCTTATTACAATGAACTACACCTAATCTTGTCAATAGGACTTTCATTATTGCTTGGCTTCTTGGGGCATCAGATTTACGTAAGCTCCTTTCTGAGGTGATGAATCATGCAGCAGAAAAGTTCCCTGTCGTCCTCCTCCCTCCACAGGTGACTCACTGGTCCATGCTCCTGACAAAGACACCTTGTATTTTCATTTATATACAGGTCTGCCACAGCAAAGAATGAATTATGTGCTCCGGATCTCATTAGGTCTTCAACAGGTGTGTAGAAGCTGAACATAACAAAAAAAAAAAAAAGAAAAAGAAGAAAAAAAAGGAAAATATGACAGCGTGAGCCATGAATAGAGCAAGAACATAATCATGTTTCTCAGCAAAAAAATGTAAAAAATAATTATACTGAAAACAAATCTCATTTATTTTACAAGAAATTTGCTCTTCTAGTCCATTGCGCAGCTATTGCTCCCTATATTATTTAATACAGATGGTGCCAACTAAATTCAATAGTTTTAAAATGCTGATTTTTGTTGTAATTCAGTGAGTTCAGAAATTCCATTTCTGGGTCAGGTCAGTAATAGAAATGATCAGCTCAAACATTTGTGAATTTACATTTTGAATATTTCATTGCAAAGTACAATGTAATCAGTAGGGAAAACTGTCTCCTGTCCCCGTGACAGTTTAGAACCTGAACATCAATAGGCTTTTGTTCTTGTTGTATCATTTAGGAAGTTCATTTTCTGTCTCGATGGGGAAATCTCTGCGATTGACAAGGTGCACTTTATTGTCCCATTGTGTACATTTATCTCTGCATCCTGACCCATCCTTGAATGACGCTGTCCAAAGCAACCTGTCAATAACAGTGGGCTGTGGAAATGGGCGAGCACGTCAGGACTATCTCATTAGGGCACCTTAAGGGACATGCTAGCCCCACACACACAGATTTTAACCAGGCCTTCTTGCTTCCTGTGGAGATGTAGTTCTAAACACTCGGTCACTCTACAGCATATTCTCCTGATCATAAAAAATGGACATAAGTGACATTTATAGGTATTATTGATGTAGTGCAGTGCAGTCAATATTCTTAATTCATCCTGCTTTATTGTCCACTGTACTATTTCACGACTCTATAAATCCCATTGTAAAAATTGTTGACCGCAGACACCATAAAAGCAACACAAACTGCCAGTGTGTCTCTTGCTTTGTCCAAACAATCCTAGTAAATAAAACGTAGAGTTCACTGCTCCATGCCGACTCCTGCTCTGTGCGCTGTCAAGTCAGCAGTGGCCTAGTGCACATTGAGGAAAAAAAAAACGAGAAAAAAAAAAACAACAACAGCAGATTTGCCGCATATGCTGTGGACAGAAGTCAGGTACAGCGCTGCACAACATGGAGCTTGGAGCATTCCCACTCAGCACATCGGAGAGGGAGCTAGGCTAGGTCTCTTTACCCTGCAGGGATCCACTCCAGATAACATTCAGCACCCCGGAATAATGCAGTCCATTTATCACAGAAAAAAACACTGGCCCTGACACACACAGCTCGTATACGGCGGCGAGTTGGAGTGAAGGTGCCCTTGTTTTGTACAGTATATCAGAAGATTTGATTCTAAGTGCCGGGCCAGGCAAATCAGGGCGCTGTGTTAACGCTGTGTGTAAATTTGCCCTCATTGCTTTGAGCCCCGGAGTATATCAAAGCGCGGCAAAACGACTCGCGTTCTCTGGTGGGTGTTTAGGAGTAATAGAATCCCACACGACAGGGTGTGCAGGGGCAATAGTGGCCTAGTAGTGTTATCGGAGGAAAACAGTCGCGGGTTAAATTCTCCAGCTGGCAAATATACTGCGTTCTCACTTCCAGTTCAAAAAGGTGTAGAGCAGAGTAGATACAAAACGCCAGCAGAGGGCACCAGGACAACATTTGGCAGTGGATTTAAAAGTGAATTAGTTACAGGTATGGAAGCGAAAAAAAGTCAATTCTAACAAACCCTATTTGTTTACAATAAGGAGACCTGTTACTAGTTAAAGGTGCATTGTGTAACTTTTCTGGTGGAGGGTCACTCACCTGCTTGTTTCTATGGATATGCCACTGCCCAGCCTGGAAATGTTCCACAGTATGACATTAAACAGCTCTACTCAATTACATGTGGTTTTATAGCTCAAAAATACCTAGAAAATCAGGCGTTCTGACTGTGAGCGGGGTCGCCTCTTCGCAGATCTGACCTGTAACTTGGCCTGGTTTGGTCTCCATGAAGATTTTAATGAAAGTTTAATGCCACATGGTGAAACATTCCAGACAAAGCAACAACATTTGACAAACTCTTTACCAGAAAAGGCACCTATAAGTCCATTGGTAAACTTTGAAGATACATCAACGTAAGATCAACGTTTAAAAAAAGTTTGTTTGGCATAATATAGAACAGACTATTTTACTCAACTTTCGTCTTCTAAAATGTGATGTTATTTACATTCTCAAACTCATTTACATCAGACGAGACTTACAGATCAACTCTATCCAAATAGCACATCGCTTTACTGCTGAAGTGGATAAATAAAACAACCATTTCCATTTGATGAGCACACCTAGCTCGCATCTCACCAACCAAGAGTGATCAATTTTAGTTGACAAGTTGAAGCACGCCCAGAAGCTCTTTGTGGCTACTACCTACAGTATGTGTGTCACACCTTCCCTGTTCTGCTGTGAATCCCTGGATAGTATCTCTAATTGGAAAACGTTGTTGGGAATTGTTATGTATTCTACTTGTGGCAGTTTAATCCAAGCTACAAAGGATCAATGTAATAAATTCAACACAGGAGAGCACCAGGCAGATTTATGTTGTACAGCTGACGGGGGCAGTAGAAGAATGGTGCTGCTACAATACTGGATTCTATGGGTGTCTAGTCTTTTCATAACTGTAATGAGATATCTTAGTTCTGCTTTTTTTGAACTGTAAAAAATGTATCAAATAACTGTAGACACATTTAGGACATAGTTAAAAGCTGTACAGGTTGATGTCTACTAAAAGAGATTAAAAAATAATAAAACTGATGCAACCATTGGCACAATATGTACACATATCCACCAACTGCACTATTTTTTTCTATATAAGAGCTAGCCTTAAAATATAACTTTGAGATTCTTACACTGCAATATATTGTCTTTTGAATAATATCAAAATTATTTAGAATATATACAAAAAGATAAGCCAGTATCATAAGTGAAAAAGCGTCAAAAATAGTATATAAAAGTATAATTTTCTAAACATAAGTGACATTTACGCCCATCAATATTGTCGTCCCCTTACTTTTAGTGCATTACTTGAACTTTAACAAAGGCATTTACAGGCAGAATTTGGCACATTATGAAATGATAATTATATGAGTGTTATTGGTGGAATAAAAAGCATCACTCACTCAGCATGGCAAACATTTTCTTAACAGAAACTGACAAGTCTCTATGAATATCTGATCCTGTGCAGACCTGATCGTGTGCAGTTAGGGTGTGATGCAGTAGTGCAACAGTAATCAAACTTTTCCCTAGTTTCTTTATAAAGTCAGGATATCCATGCCCTCAAACCTAATAGTTGACAAATCCCATGTGAGGCCAGAAACAGCAGCCTTCTAAGATCTAAGGTCATTCTATATAGGGCACAAGCCTATGTATAGTCCAAACTTACCTTTACAAACAGTACATGGGGCTACTTTGACTTCCTGTTCTATAAATGACCACAACCTATATGGCGATAGGAAAAATGCAAAAGTGCACATTTCGTCATCAGACACTGCGGCGCTATGCATAGCCCTCGCCAGCGTTTCCCTGACGATTTAATCCTCACATCTGTTCTGCAGGAGACTGAGACGAGATTAACCTGCTGCTTTCACATCCGCACAGAGGACGGGACGTGTCAGCTCTCATACATGACCTGTGCATGCCATATTGATGCTCTAAAGAGGGAGCATTTAAAGTTTGCATGTAGAGAAAAATCCTGCTTAGGGAAATATTTACACTGAATAGAGTTAGGGATTGTTAAACTAGCATTGTGCAGCAGTGTGTTCTCCTCTCCAGGGGCCACAACACAGGGAGGCATGTATAAGAAGATGCATAATGTATTTAAATGATCTGTTGGCAAATAACATACAGCAACACACACAGCAAGAAATACTGATGTTGTGCCTCTCTTAGCAGTCTTAGCAGACTTTTTTCTTCACCTTTTCAAATATAAGTTAGTTTCTCCTTTTAAGTTTATGATTATTTATGTTTTGATTTGTTTGTATTCTGATTTTAATGTGATTTTACTATATTTAATGTTTGTGATTTTATTGTGTAAAGCACTTTGAATTACTTTGTGTACGAACTGTACAACACAAATAAACTTGTCTTGCCTTGCCTTGCTTATCTTGCATTTTTCCTTTACTTCAGATAATATAAAGCCATATCAAAATCCTAGCACAAAACAGAGAACAGACCCTCTTTGTGTTGCAGTGAATAAATGGGAATGATTGAGTTTAAGGACTTGAACTTCCTGTATGTGGCGCTGTGTTCATCAGCTACATATTTTTTTACAGTACTGGACAACCACTACACAAAGGCAAGTATACACAAACCAAGAGAGGAATGCAGTGTGACTGGTCTACTGGCATTGTTACCTATTGACGTAAAAGTATGCTACTATGTGAACAAATACACACTGGAGTGAAGTAAATGCAATATTATTATTATTATTTAGAAAATCAGCATTAGTGTTTGAAATGACTTAACAGTGACATTATAAACAAAATCTTTCTTCAAGTCCTTGTTCCCAAACTTTCCATGTTATTTATTTCATTTATTGGAACAATGTTTTAATTTATGAGTTTTCCAGGTTCCAATTCAGAAAACAATATTGATGTAGTGGTTTTTCCCTATTTCATACATGAATGGTTCAGCATGCATCCAATCACAGTGTACACATGCGCCTGCCACTCCTCGAAGCAAGTGTGCCATTCGAGGTAATAAGATCTGAACACAACATGTCGACACTGGCAGCCAATCAACGATGTTTCTCTAATTTGCTGCCAATAATAAATCCCATTGCACTGTAAAAAAAAATAAAAAAGCGTAACTGCACGGATATGAAATGTGTTCAAAGTGGCTCGTACTGGAATGGAAACAAGATGAGTTTTTTTAGTCTTTGCTTGTGGATCATAATCATCACAAAACAGCATGGTGTTTCAGAAGTTTACAGATTTGGAAAAACATGCTGCATATTTTTTCATTCAAAAATGTGATGAAAATTTCACTCACAAGATTTTCTCAAATTCATGTTTATCAAGCAAGCATATCATTTCTCAAAAACTGCTATATGGTTTAGAAACTTACCTTCTTTGAACACATAATCGAAATACAAACGTAATACTGTAAATAATAACAATAAAAAACATAATGGAGGGATTATAATCTAAAGTTTGTAAGTGGCATTTTTGCTGAAACTGTCCAAAGCTCTGGTAGTTGTAGGGAAGTCAAAAATTTTGCAAACCAATGTATTGATCAGTATAAAAATGTCTCTGGACTCTGAACTCAGTCAGCGAGTCACAAACGGTTTTGCAACTTTTTTCTCAGAACAGTTAAAAAGATGAGTAAATATTCACAATACTGCATGAACACTACAATGCCCTTAAAACATAGGACTGAACATTTTACCCAATGCCAAACAAGTGCACATCAATCCTTTAAGTTCATTGCTAAGTTTCAAAAATGCCACTTTTGTTCCTCCAGCCCTCCTATGTGTATGCATGCACAGAACGCCGTAGCCTTACTGTTGACAATGGAAACTGTCTATATAAAGCAAGCACAGGAACGCATGGGGTAAAGTGTGAGGAGGTCAAAGGGGCGTAAAGAGAGAAGCATCCTGTTTTGCTCTAGGACGGGAAGAGGACCTTACCTGGAGCTGGTCTGACGGTGCTGCGGACAGTCTGGCGGGGGCTGAACCTTCCTCTGGACGCAGGAAAACTTGCTGACCACGTCTAAAAAACAAAAAGAATAATTACACATTTTTTTTAAAGTTTCGACTCATTACTTCAGCGAGTAATGTCACTTGTGCAAAGGAATGCCTCTGGTGCTCTGCTTACAGGTCCTTGCATTTCTTCCTCTCCAGTGCAGTCATGTCATCTCCACCTGTCGGCCGCCGCAGAGGGATGGCTGGGGTCTCACACACATTCACACGCGCTGGCTAGGCAGGCTACTCACCGTGCGCGCCGCCACACTCTCCCTCACACTCTGAGTCTGCATGCGATGAAACAACCAGCCCGGGCTCACACAAGCACCTCCCCTCCCACCGTCCCCTCCTCCTCCACCACTGAGGCAGCGGCGGAGGCTGGCGCAA
>KN494141.1:38742-48992 GCA_000787155.1 Scartelaos histophorus | reverse complement strand
ATGTCCCGCAGATGTGCCAGAGGTGACATTGCTCGGACATTAGGAGCAGTCCACAACAGGTCGACTACAGGGACGTGCTAATGTAGCCCCATCAATCTAAAGGCAACCAAAGTCATTTAATCAAATCAAGCCTGTCAGAATGCAGTGGGAATGCAGAGGATCACAGTTGTTTAGTGGTGTGTTTTTCCATAATGGCGCGCTTCAGTCGCCTTTGTGTGAATGTAAATGACTTTGAATGGGAGAATCAATGGAGCTACCAGAGAGACCCTGATCATAACTGTCTTGCGAAAATACAACTGTGGTAAATCTAAAAAAATTGTTAGAAGTTCAAATCATAAAAAGTGTCAGACTAACAGAATGGAATAAATTAGAAGTCAAAATTATAGGGTTCTGTAGTGCTTATAATGTTAATTAAACATACAAACCCATACATAAATCACAAGGCTATGCAATGACACATTTGCCAAATATAGCTCACGATCTGGAGATGGGTTCCCAAGTGCTGCACTGTGGATGCCCACTGTTCTTGTTTCATTGAAGGATGGGTCAAGCCCAGAGGTCAGATAAGTCAGTTAACCTTAACAACAAAAATGTCACTTTCAGTTTAATTATTTTTCTGATTTGAAGAAACCAACTTGAAGTTATCTTTATCACTCCTCCTAAAATCTAAGTTATAAATTCAGTTATGCATCATGACATTAACATTCCCTTTAATAGCTTCCCTCATTAATAATCACATTGTTTTATGGCAGTAATTAATTCACATCCATAAAAAGCCCTTTAAATGTATGTCTCTCGTGTCTGTATAAACAGTATTTTGCAAAGAGTGGAGAATTGCGGTGGAGTTAATCCTTGGTTCGCAGGCCATGTGGATGACTGTGGGCATGTTGTCTGTAAAATGCTATAATATGCTCCGAACCCAGCAGTCGGGCTGTTTTTGTCAACAACACGGTGAAAGGTTATTCAAGGGTAGCACAATCTCTGTCTGTATTGACCAATGTTGGCTAATAGCACAAGATACACAATAAAGTCGTCAGAATGGAACATGGGGTATTGTTGCTTCTGTATTTCTGGACACATACAGAGTCTCTCAGGTACACAAGCAAACAATCTGAAAAAAAGTTCAAAGGAAATTGGACTCAAAGGCTGTCTCTCCTCATCAGCCAGGTTGCTCTGATGGGGATTAGTATAGTTTAGTTTTAGTTCAGAAAACTTTATTTATCCCGAGGGGCAATTCTGTTTGTAGTCACAAACTACAACATAAAAAACACACAAGTACATTTCACACAGGTCAAGTGCTCGTACAATTATGTGCATCAGAGTCGAGCATTAGTGCAAATGAGGCTTAACTCCCATCGCACTCCCCAAACACACACACGCACAAGTATTGATCCACATTTGTGATTAAGAAACAAGCTGTTGTTGCTTCTCCACATTTTTATTAGTAACGATTTCAGTATTCTGATTGCCATGATTTCTAACTTTGGTTTTGAAATCAGAATTCCACAAAATCAAAATCAAAATTCAGAACAGTTGGAAATACAATCTGCTAAAATGAAACATATGGCTTTCAGAACATCTTTGTAGAAGTTTAAACTGCAGGGTTATCCAAATGGAACAGGATATTTTCTTGGTTGCCGAGGACATTGCAATACCTAAATAATTACAGCTTTTGCCATTAGATTAGTTTGCGGTTTGTCTTGTGGCTCATTGTCATTGGTGTGTGTTTTTGTTCCATTAGTCTTGGACTCTTAACATGCATGTTGAGACAGACACTGGGTCAGAACATAATAATACGCCTGTGAAATTAAGATGGAGTGTAACCTTGGTGCACTCTTTGTCAGTTTGAGAATACATGTAGCGAAAGCACTGATGGAAAGTACTAGAAACATACTGCATGTCGGCGTATATGTGGACTCTGGTATGCGTCACATTTTGGGGACTGAAATCTGTGCTTTATTCTGACCTTGTGCTTTGTGAGGGGGGAACAATCAGGTCCCCATAAGGCAATTCTTCAATATTAGATCAATGTTGTGGTTAAAAGTTAGGATATAGTTCCATTTAGGTGTAGTCAGTAAAAAGACTTGAATAAGAGCTTCATTCTCCAGGAAATTAATGCAAGTCAATGCATTGTCCCCACAAAGCCGAGGAACTTGGTCTGAGTGAGCGTGTGACTCCCATAAAGCCGCCCTGGTGATTGAAGGCTCTAAATGCAGAAGGCACACTCAAGGGAATGGGGCTAATCTACATAATGGTGAGGCTGTATTAAAGGCATCCAAATGCACACATGCACAGGCGCGTGCACATCACACCTGGGTGTCAATTGTGCTCAGGTCCTCGTCATCTCGTTCACACAGGCACTTTAAGTCTGAGCCAATAAACGGATAACAGAGCAAATAAGTTCAAATATGAAGAGAAATGTTCCAGATAAGGTTTTTAGCCATTTGGGTTCATCCTCAAAGACAATTTTCACCCTCAGCGCTCACATATTTATCCTGAATGTTTCTAAGTGGCAGTTGGGATCCATTTGACTTTCAGATAGAGAGGAGAAGTTTTAAGGATCATAGATAAATCAGTTTCTCAAAAAAAAGCAAAAAAAAAAAAAGCACATTTACAGTGTGTACTTTAGAAAAAACTTGTAAAAGATTTTTTTTTTTTTAATGCAATTAGTTTTTGCATCACCACAACCAATCAAACTCTCAGCTCACAGTAAACAGCATATTGATTTTTTTTTCTTCATTTTATGCTAGATTGATACTTTCTCTAAAATTCACTTGATTCTCTAGAAGCTCGTCTCCAACAGCGCGCTCCTGTGATACCTTACAGTGTTAGTCTGCCTTAACCCAGACTTCCCCTCATAGATGTACGCAGCAGACAACAGTAGCAGCTCCCTTTGGACATGGGCTGATGAGCTGTGTGCATGTGGGAGATGCTTGTACATGAGGTGAGTCGTCAATGGTACAGTGTCAAAGGGAGAATATAAGGTGAGAAGAGTTAATGAACTAAGTTGGATAACCTTATTGATACAGATATTTATTTATGGCCTTATTTATTAAGTGTTTGCTAATGTGTAAAACAGAAAACCACTGTAACCACTGCTGCACCTCGAGCAGCAAACGTAAGAGATACTGAGCTGTGGATGAAGTGCAAAAATGCGCAAAAGATCAAGTCATGTGGACTTACAACCACAAGACATTTGGGGATTACAACAGAAGGTCTGGGAGGGACACCTGCTTTGAGCTCTGACGAGTGACATGGAGAGGATTAAAGTGAAATGTGAGTGAGTAAGAACAAGTAGAGGATATATCATGGTTAAAAGCTAACAAAGTATGTGTAACTGTAGCAAGAAACTTTGGCCCAAGACCCAAAATGAGTTTAACACCCCTGCTGAAGCATTTGCCTATAAGCACTTTAAACCATATGGTACTCACCCATATTCAGAGAAAGTAGGTTTGCATGCCTTTATTGACTGGGTTATTCATTATATGGTTCAAAAGTCTGGTTCATTAGCAAGACACAAGACATCCATACCTTTAATTACCCCGAACATACTTGACAGTTTATGTGGGTGTTAATTTGTTATACACTTAATACAAAAAATAGACTCCCCGTCTTGTTAGTAGTTAAATCTTGTGGATAGTACTTCCCAGACAAACCGTAATCCTCACGAATAATCAGAATCCCCTGTGAAAAATGTTTATCCAATTTTTGACAGCTTCAAATGTGCAGACATCTCACATAAATCCTTGTGCTCTGTGAGAAGACATTTTTTAGCCGCTGCATAATTTAGAAGTAAATATTGGTCCAAGTCATTCATACAAGATTTCATACTTTAATAACACTTCTGAAAGGGAGAAAAAAACTGAACAAAATACTGAACATTTTGGGTAGACTGTTCAGGAAAATCCAAAGACCAAAACCTGGGTTTAATTAATAACTAGCATAGGCCTCTGTGCCCTCACCGTGTATTTTAAGTGTATTTAACACAACATTTTGTACAAATAAAAAATGCATAAAGAAGCAGCTATTTATCACATTGGGTTTATTTTGCTCATTTAATTTAATTTTTTAGCTTATGGTTAGTTGTAAGATTTGTCCAGTGCTCCACCCACAGTATGTCATCCATGACCCCAGATGACAATTCTCAATAAACAGAGAAAAATATGATATAAAACAACACAACACAGCTTTACAAACCTAATGCAATGTGCTGTAGTTTCTTTAGTGGAACACACACTGATTGTAATGTGGTAGTGCTCTGAAGGGGGAGGGAGTTTTGACTCAATGAGCATCAAAAATGAAACTGAAATGTATAAAACATGTTAACACACTGTCTTTGGCGAATAAGGCATTTGGTTGGTGCCATACTTCATTTTAGTTTTAAGGTATGGGCTTTGTCAGATACAACAATGGACAATGGATGCTCTTCCTCTGTACAGTATATGTCAAAGTGTATTTATATAATTTCCAAGAGAATTTGCTTTTCACTGAAAATCCTGTTTTGTTTTGCTGCTGAATACTCAAGAAGTACATTCAAATACTCTTTGTTTGTAGAACTTTTTTTCCTATTGTATACATTTTCTGATTGTACACTCAAATTATTTTATAACAGACCCTAGGAACAAATCGATTCCGATTCTGTGACTCTGTATCAGTTAAATTTTTATTTTTCTCCTAAATGTAGATGTACGATGTAACATTCTGTAGTCTTTGCATGTAGCCTGCTGTACAGTATAAATGCACATGTCTTGCACATTTGTAATTCAAGTCGATGGTCCACATTAAATTATACATTTGTTTGTCATACAGTATATGTTCTTTAAATGTGGTGAATCTGCTTGTACTGACTGCAGCATCCATTATTTATTAAACTCTACAGGGATCATGCACAACCTACTGCTGTGCCGAGCCTCTAACACTATTTTAGGTATTGGGTGGATATTGTTTATAAAATCACAACACTCAAATTAAGGAAAGGTGTCCAGTGAATATGACTTGAGCATATTGTTGGCCTAACTAATTTCCGTGCACAACGTGAGGGCTCAGACAACAGCAGGAAACCCAGCTGACACGCCCGGCTTTGCTAACTGAGAGGCAGCATAATGTTTGTATTGATAACCTATTTCAACAGAACACATGGAGTGTTAACCGGACATGGCATGCAGACACGGATATAAATACTTGTGTTTATAATAATGGCTTTGACGAGATAAACAAAGTACACAGGAAAAAGTAATGATATGATTTTAGACAGTCTCTCATGCACTGTGTTAGAATGCTGGAGGGTCTGGAACTGGACCATAAAGGGTGTCAAACAACCATCTTATTGGTCATCTAATTTGTATCATGTGTTTTGTATCACGTGTTTCTCAAATGCAGAGAATATTTCTTTTCATAAATTCTCAAATCATCCAGAACAAAATATATACTGTCTTTAACTTGAGATAAATAAGAGTTTAGTGCTTTGCCTATTGATTCTGTTAAAACGAGCACTGTTTTTTCTTTACAGTATTATTTTTTTCCCTTTACTTAACTCATAAACAGCCATGCATTTTCCTCTGTCCATCACACCCAAAGGAAATCAGGGAGGTGTCATTCTACAATCACACATCTTTGTCAAATCAGTATTTTTCAAAGCATTGGGTTTCACTGTAAAATTATGACTATTAAAAGGGATAACATCTGTTCGTTCATTATAGTATGTGCACCGACAATGGTTCGAATAACCAAACTTAACATTTGTGGGTGAGTTCATGTTCAGCCACTGAGTCACAGTCACCCCAATTTGAAATGTATTATTTTCTTGCTACTTTTCATTACTAGTCATTGTGCGCTGTACTGTAAATGGAATTAGTCACATCGCCATGAAATGAAAGCGGAGCAATGTACAAATAAGACATGAACTCCTCCGTGATTCATTCCACAGGTTTATCGCGCAAAAATTTCTATCAATGTACTTGGAGTGATTGAAATTCTCTTCTATTCAACTTGAGCAATGAAAGCCCTTTGAGAATGTTCTATTACGTTTCAAGGTAACCGCGTGGGCGTCGGTTCAGATCGGATCGAACGACGCGCAGTCAAAGTCAAGCTCCTCAATTAAAACGTGCCATAAAATATAAAACGCGCATTTAAATATATAATTGAAAACACATTAAGCGGATCTTTGTATTAGCGCTTGTCCGGCAGCTACTTTCTCCTTTTCATTCCCTGGTCACTAAGCCAAAACGTCAGCACTTTGAATGGTTGGTTAGCGCGGTTGCTATGTGAGTTTAGGACATTGGCAACGAGAACACTTTATAAACCTGTTTCCATACCAACACATGCGCTGTTGGCTAACTATAGCGCGGCCTTAACGAGAACTTGGAGGATGGGCAGATGAAAAGAAAAAAGTATACAAATGCATTTTTCACCATCATTCGGAGCCCACCTGCTGAGATGCGTAATGGCGAAGCCGCGCGTGTTGTCAAATACAAAGATTAAGTGAAATGCAATCGTATGGAACAATGCGCGTGGTTTATGCAACGTGCTACGTGCACCTGAGAGTAAATAGGAGCTGCGGAGAAGACAGCAGGAGTGCGATTTTCAGTTTGCTCGGAGATTGATGGTTCAGCGCTGCCAACGTGGAATGACGAAGCCCATTCAGGAGCCAGTGTATAAGACGAGATTGGACAACTTCACTTAAGATCTTACTGTAAATACATAATAAATTACACCCTAACGGTAGCTGTCTATTTCTTCCCTCGGAGACACTCGTTTTCATGTAAATTTCACTCCTGATTCCTGATAAAAATGGACCAAATGTACTTTAACTGGTAGGCTCGGTTGGGAAGCACAACAGGTTTTTACGGTCTTGCTATTGTTACCTATGAATTACACTGAAATGGCCTTTCATTTTTCAAAGGTCAAGAATGAAATACACATAGGTAAAGAGACACTGCAGCATTCTTGTTTGTTTTATGGTTAGGATAGGCCAAAGAGTTTACAAAATAAGCTTATGGCCTTGAGAAATCTCTATATAATTGGTCTTTTCTTTTTGTCATTTGTCAGAAATGGTGGCTTGTGAGAGGGATCCCAAAGTGTTTGAGTTTATTTGTGAAAGAACCAACAATGGGTAAGTGCAATTGTTTCTGCTGACACCAGCTCTGATGCTTTGATCTTGACACAACCCACTGTCATTCACTCTAATACGCACAGGCCCCAATTGGATTTGGTGTGATACAAATAATACTCGCACGGGGGAAGTGTCCTGGCTCCTCTGTGGCGTGGTACAGTGTCACATGAACCCAGTGCTGAGGGCAACAGTTTTGTAATCCACCGATTTCCCTCTAAATTAAAACTCCAAATCCTGAGTGTAACTTTATAGAGTAATCAGGAAGGAGTTTGGAAGGTTTAGGAAAATGTGGGGAATGAGTCATGGAATAATGTGCAACAAATCAATCATTATTTTATTTAACTGACCAAATAAGAGGCTATGATGCAGTGCTCCTGTATGCTTTTCATAATACTAAAAAACTGTTGCCTTATGTTTGTAGTTGTGGGTACTGGGGAAGAATATATTTCCCAGACACCTTAGTTAACCCGAGCAGCTGATGGAATGACATAAACTAGACAGGAATGGAGTAGGTTTGGTGTTTTTCAAAATAAACTGTAATTACACCCATGTTAACTAAACTGATATCATAATAATTGGAACAACTTGGAAAAACATGGCTATTACTATATATTATTTAGTTATTTATTCAGATGCAGTGCTTTTCTGGAAACTCAAAGATGATTTTTATATTGCAGTATTCATCCCCTCTCCACTTTCTGGTGAGGTATAACTACTTTTACCCTTGGGAAGAAACTAGACTCATAAACAGACCAGCGTTAATCACACATCTCAAAGATTCTCTTGCCCATGAACACAATCCCAGTGGAGATGGGATCAAACCGCCAACCTTTGGGTTAGTGGGAAAATGCACAAACACTTTTCTGCTCTTTTCCCAACTACTACTTTAGTACTTCTTGTAAAAAACTAAATCAAAACCATATAGGACCAACCAAAAGCTACAATATTTCTGAATATACAAAGTAGTACAAAGAAAAATAATAAAAAGAAAACAACAACTTAACTCTATTCTGCAACCTCTGCCTTTACAAAACCTTCCTTGTCGTCCTCTAAAACGAACAAATATCTGTGTAGTCCCTCTGTATTCCAGATGTCTAGTTTCAATACTCGATTTAGTACCAATTAGTATCAGATTTTTGATATTTTTATAGCCCTACTGCCTATAAAATGTATTTTCAGTTGATAAGGGACACCAACATTCGAAAATTGTATTGCCTTGTAAAAATATCTTGTGAATATTGCTTACCTGTCGTCATGACTTACCCATTTTTGCAAACTAAATCAAAAGTTAGCATTTAATATGAACTGAAGTTACAAGTCATTATGATTATGTATGTATGTATGTGTGTGAAATTTCTAAATAAACAAAAAGTTAAATATTGGAAAAAAAAAAATTCCTTCACTCCTCCCTATACCCTCTATCTTTACAAACCCTTCCTTCTAGTCCTCTAAAAAGGACAAATAGGGGTAATCTGGATGCATAAATCCCAGACGTGGTCCCAAACCAGATTAGCCTGTCGACCTGCTATTCCTCGGAGTCTCTCTCTGCGATCCATCTAGTCTCTGCTCACTAACCAGCATCGATCCTGTAATGAGCTACTGCCACGGCACGCTCGTCCTCACTCCTACTATGGAAAGAGCTGCAAAAGTCCATCTTTGAAAGTGGGATTAGTGAATATTTGATCTTGACTAACTGATGTCTGTTAGAAGTGACAAATCGTGTACGACTGGGTATGAAACTGGCTTGTTAACTACTTCCTTCCTCCAGTGGCGTTCCCGAGTTTCCTTCCTGTGAGGTTATTGCTGAAGATGTCAAAGGTGAACTGCACAGGAAATATTGTTCAAATTGGCGGTGATGAAAACTCAAGAGATGGAACCAAAAACATCAAAGATTTGAATGGGAGAGAAGGAATAAATGAGCTTTGATCCACAACAACACCATGAATACTTTTACTCTTTTACTCAGTACAATGGAACATCAGATTCTGTTACCTTAAGAGCAAAGAGTTTTTTTTATCTTATGTCAAACTTGACAGGATGTATTTTCATATTTTAAGTACAAAAAGTCATGTTCCATAAGTAGATAATTGTACTTGTCAAGTGAAATTGACTCAAATCATGATAAAACTTCCTTAATTCAAGTCATCTTAACTTAGATTTTAATTTTTGCTGTTTAAACATGAGCTGCAAGATTATTTCCAATAGATACTAAAACATGGATGATGAGCAGTTAGCAAATAACAAAATGCAACTTGCTATCCCTCTATTTTAGACTTTTGCATATGATTATTGGATTAATTAGCAGTTAAAATGAAGTCTCTCAAATTTTACTGATCCAGGAGATGTAAAAAATTCACACCACGGATATAATATTAAAATTGCTAATGAAAATGCACATTCTGTCAGAAAATGGCATATTTTTTCCCAGAATCATATAGCTGATTTTTCATCTTCACAAGAATAACTGCAACAAAGCCATTTACTAAAAACAGAATATCACAACCCGAATTGGAACAGAAGAACAAGTTGAAATGGGATTTTTTTTTTTGCTTTCTTGCATGGAAAATGAAAATATTGCTATTTTGAATTTATTTCTTTTGAAAGTGGTACACTAGAAATGATAAGAGAAAGAAATGGATGCATGATACACAGAAAAAGGAGAGTGTGGGAGTCGGCATGTCCTTCCTGTGTTACCGTGGATACTCAGGCATTCTCCTGTCCAATGACATGCATAAAAAAATTTGTGATTGCAATTTTTTATGACAGTCCTTGGATTAAGCGACTACAGTCTTGCTTAGACATCCAAAATGCCCCAAATTGTAGAAGTAATAAGGCTGCGCAAATAACCTACTTATTTTTTTTTTATGTAAATTGGAAATCATTAAAAGTCTGTCATTTATGTTCAGAAAATGAAGGCTTTTTAATTTGTTTTTCAGTAAGACATAATGAAATAGAAAATTGCGATAGCTAAATAAGAAATCTTAATTCACTATTTTGTCATATGGTCCAAGGATTTTTTATTTTTTTTTAATCAATGCAGTCTTGAGATACAAATCATTGCGTTTAACACTGAGCGAACGAATGCACATACGTCAGGATTAAGCCATTAGGATGTGAAGACAAAATGAAAGGACACAAC
>KN494141.1:1675-38698 GCA_000787155.1 Scartelaos histophorus | reverse complement strand
GCGACTGAGGGCATCAACTCTGCAGCGGGTGGGAACAGCTGTGGAGAAAAGTGAAATAATGGATGTAGAAGTCACACTGGGGCTACGAGAAGTTGAACCCAAAACAACAAAAAACGAACCAGACAAACTTTATCTGCCTTTTTAACTGCTGTCATCTTCTGCACTTTTACAGTTTCAACTTTCCTCTCTTTCTTCCCTCAAACTGCTAATGAGCTGTGGGCGTCCAGCGGTCTCACTACCTCATGGAGTTGTTTGCAAACTGCGTGTGGAGGAAGTGTGTATACCTCTGGGTTTTCGCTTCAACCATTTGTTCCATCTACCTGATTTTTTGTCAAGACAAGATAATCAAAAGTCAGTATTTAGACAACATAGGTAGTTATAAAGGGTCTTTTACTGAGCAGGAAAGTGAAGTGGCCATACCTCCTTATCAGAGCCTGATCTCATCAGATGCTCAACAGGGCCGGACCAGGTTAGAACTTGGATGGGAGACCACTGTGAAAATCAGGTGCCACAGTGGGTACAAGTAGCAAAATCTTGGAAGGCGCTATATAAATGCAATGATTAATGATCAATTAACTATTTACAGTCATAGCCAGTGGTGGTGAACTGAGGGAAGTGTGGCAGCCTCTAGTAATATATCACTACTGATTAGTGTTGTCATGATACTAAAATGCCAAACTATTTCACTAAAAAGGAATAGACCTGATACTCAATACTGATTCCAATAGCACAAAGATCATTTTAAAAAACATTCTTTCTTGTTTAGACAAGAAAATGTTATTTTCAACATTAAATAAAAGTACTTTCCTTTATATTACCCTGTGGCCGTGTCCAGGTAGGTTCCATAGCCGTTCTCATGCTTATACAAGGTGGTCTTACTTGTTCTTATTACCTCAAGCTATTCAAGAAAGGTTCTATTGTGTCTCATTTTAGTATCGACTAGTATCTGATTTTTGATCCATCTATCCATCCATCTTCTCCCGCTTGATCCGGCTGGGTCGCGGGGGCAGCACGCTGCCCATTACTCTATGCACCAGACCCAGACCCTATGAACCCCTCTGCAGGTGGTGAGCCCACAGGAGGGAGGAACTCCCCGCCGGTCCCTTGTTGTACACTGTTCATAGGGTGTTGCATGTTTTTGGTTGATGGGGGAAACCGGAGCACCCGGAGGAAACCCATCCAGACACGGGGAGGAAACATGCAAACTCCACACAGAAAGGCCCGGGCGACCCGGGGATCGAACCCGCAACCTTCTTGCTGTGAGGCATGAGTGTTGCCACTCAGCCACCGTGATCTGATTTTTGATACTTTTGCTAATGCTGCTGCTGATCAAATGTTTTTTCAGTTTCTAAAGGACCCAGCAACAGCATTCACATTTGAAAATTGTATTACTTGTAGTTATGACTTCCCCATTTCCCCTTAATTGATTCTTTGTCCAGATAATCAAAAGTTAGCATTTAGTTTGAACAGAATCTACAAGTGGTAATGATTATATATTAGCATGTGTGTGAAATAATAACATAGGTGATTAGTTGCTATGGCATCCAATTGAACACAGGGTGCTAAAAATCAAAACAATTTATAACCACAATTTCCTCTTGGTAATGAAGCGGTGAATGCAGTGACCCTGACAAACACACACGGCACATTCACTGCAGAGAGATTTTTTGCTGTTGAAAACGAGAGAGCAGATCGTGGCACACAAAACCATACACAACTCACAACGAAAGAGGAGTTATACAAGATGTGCACACAAGGACGGTCACCTCAGCAAAATGTCTCAAAGTTCGGCTTTTCAGTTTATATAAGAGACCCTGAAAACAGATCATGAAAGGAAGATCATTATTCAAGATATGAAAAGAGATAGTGTGAAGGCAAGCAGAGAAAAGGCTTTTTGCTAGAGAAAATGTGTTGAATTAGTACAAATTAAAAGAACATATGCTGACTTCCAAGGCACAATTGTTGCAAAATACTTTTGTTGTATAATTAGTTTAAAACAGTGAACGGAAAGGAAAATTGGTGGAGGAAAATAAGATAATGGCACTATTAAAGGCAACAGCAGATGCTTGGCAAAAACTCACTTTACTATTTTACATGTATAGTTTGCCAGTGATAGGCTTGAATTACAAGCATTTATATCTTTATTTGTGAAGTGCAGAAATGGCCACTCATCAGAACTGTGCACATTGGGAGTGAGGTGAGTTAAGTGTCTTGCCCAAGGACACAATGGCACTATGAACCTATGAAAACTGGGATTAAACTGTCAACGTCTGGGATGGTAAGTGGATTTGGGCAACTTTGCTAATGCCTGGACTTGGAATGGGATTTGAACCACCAACTTTCGGGTCAATGAATAAACACAACGCTGCTGCCCTAAAGCCACTTGCTCTTGATATTCCTGCCTTGGGCATCTTGATACTTCTCATAGATAATTTATCACAATGAGAATTTTTGGTCTGTACCACTTAAAGCAAAAAATTCTTTATTCATGAAGTAACTTTTACTTGACAGCATTTTCACCCCCATTTAAACTGTTGCGCTCCTAAAAACCCATTTGAAGCGGTAATTTGACACGCAGCCTGACTGTTCTGGAGCCCTCTGTGACGACCCCCGGCTGCAGACGGGAGCGTTCCGAGTGGGGAGTTCGAGGATGGCCAGTTCATTAGTCTGAGGCCGACAGAAATGGAGCAAGTCCTATTGGAGAAGTGTGTGAGTCAACAGGTCACTATCTCAACCTGAATACACATCTGCAATTACAAGCGGGCCCACAATTTACTAGAACGTGCACTCATTTGACTAGCAAGGTCCACACTGAAAAAACATGTCTGTAATGACTTGGATTCAGCTTATTTGTCTTGATTTGAATAGTTTTGACTAGATTATTAGACTTTCAATATATGTTTGGTTTCTTTTTTCTTGCCTTTTTCACTTATTTAAAGGTGTACTATGTAAAATTAGCAGTATAGGGTCCACCACCTCCTTGTTCCTTTGCCTGAAATGTTCCACAGTAAAGGGCATTAAACATTTGACCATCTTCTTACCTAAGTTTAATTGCAAAAAGAAAATAACTTGGCATCACCTGCTTGTCTACAAGTGTATATCATATTGTAGAACATTCTAGACAAACCAATCCATGGAGACAAACAGGCAGAACCTTCACGGAAAAGTAATAATACATACAATATAACATAACGCACCTTTACGTTACCCACTTGACACATTTTTTTTTCAAATCCAATACATACCTACCAACTAAAACTAGTCAAAAATACTGCATAATCATTTTTTGACTCATGTACGTATTTCTTCACAGTGCGCGTACACACACACACACACACACACACACACACACACTCACTCACACACAGTCACACACGCACTTAGACTTATGATGAAACCCACCACTGTCCTGTGCACGTTTGACCCCTGCTCTCCTCCCCGGCGCGCTCCTAACGACCTCATCCTTCCCTTTTCCTGCAGCCGTTTTCATTTTGACATCTCACTCTCTTGTCGTAGTGCTGTGTGCCACGTCAAAGTTATCAGTGCTGCTGTCAGAGTGCCCCCAAGTGTACGCAACCGGAAACTGCAACTCATTAAGGCTGTTGAATTCAATTAGTCAGTATCAATAGACATGGCTTGGATGAGAAAATTAATAGCTGGTTACATACTACAACTACTGCAACTGTTAGTAATACTGAAACCAAAACTAGTACTACTACAACTACTACTAATACGCAAACTTACCATTTGACAACTTTTACTTTTATAACAAATAAACAAATATCCATCTTCTATTGCTCCTTTCAAATGAATTTGCTCTAACGACTACAACTGTGACTACTATGACTACTACTACTACTACTAGTAGAACAAACATATCTACATCTTCAACTACTTTATCAGCTCACACTACTGCTACAACTGCTAATATCTGACATTGCTATATTACTGAAACTTTAAAAAACCGCTACTACCCCTCCTAGGCTACTTCTGTGAACTAGTTAAGTAAGTAAGTAAGTAGATAGGTAGGTAGTAAATAGATATGATTTATAGTCTGTCCCAGCAGGTGATTTTTTTCATCATAAAAACCGACAAAACACATTTAAAAATACATCAGGCAACAGCTGAGGGCTGAGCTCATCTGGTGGAGTTCAGAGAGGCAATGGCATTAGGAATGAAGGATTTTTTTGTATATGTTTTTACAGGCCAGAGGGACTTTGTAAGTAATTATGGCTTACTTCCAAATGCACAAAATTAGGCCTACAGCAATTAAATCGCAAATGAGTTTGACTTGAGCTGGAATGTTCATGTGCCTGTCACAACACAGACAAATTCATCTGAGGCACTGTCAGGTACTTGACTGTCTCACACGACACCAGCAACCTAAAAACAAAGCCACTTTTTGCCAAATGCTTTGCCGGTAACTCCCTGGGGCGAGGAGGTGATAGAGCTGTCATTTTAGGCAGCTTCCCCTCTTCATCTGCACACTTTCAATTAGACCCTCCTCACTCTCTCCCTTTCGCTCTCCATCTTCTCAACCATGACTTCAAAGTGTCCTCTCTCCTGTGCACACTCATAGCTACACATGTCTGTCTATAAGGAATAACAATGAGCTTATTGTTTCTATTTCAAAGGCAAGAGAAGAGGGATTAAAAGGCACCCTGTTCACAAATAGCAAATAACTGCAAATAGAAAAAAAGAAGAGGAAACAAGAAAGGACAAGAGGGGATCCATCGTATGTAAAAGAGAATAGGCCTCTCGACTATGTTAGTATTACGTATAACAGTAGCAACAAACTCAAAATAGCACGGGTGGAGTTATTTTATTCATGGTCTAGACAATGGTTACTGAACACATTACCCGCTGCTGGATATTGAACTTGAATGCCTTATGATATTTGTCTGGCTTATATTCGATAAAATGCAGGATGTTTCTTTTCAATAACAATGCTATTACATTTTATAGTAAGTGTGGCAAACAAGAACACATGGAGGCTAAAAGACTGGTTTGAAGACTGGTAAGTAAGACAAATGAGAAACATGTGGCCATGAGCTTTGGATAATGACCGAAAGGACAAGATCACAGATACAAGTGGCCAAAATGAGTTTTCTCTGCAGAGTGGCTGGGCGCTACCTTAGAGAAAGGGTGAGGAGCTCAGTCATATGGGAGGAGCTCGGAGTAGAGCCGCTGGTCCTCCACATCAAGAGGAGCCAGCTGAAATAGCTATTCCCCAGATGTGTCCCGAATGCTTCCCAGATAAGCGAAAGAAAATGAATGTACGGGAGTCCTTGCTTAGATTGCTGTCCCCACGACCCGGCCTCAGATAAGCGAAAGAAAATGGATGTAAAAAATATATGAAATGTATGTGAGTCTGTGTTTGTGAGGGAGGGGGGGCTGTTCATTTCCATGGCGATTGTTATTAACTGCTTGTAATGTTCAACGGTATGGCTTTAATATCTTTCTTCTGTTCAATTATAGATGTTTTATTTCTTTACAACACCAAAAGTTAGAGCACATAAATAATAATAATGAGCTCTTTTAACAAATAAATTTAGAACAAGAACACACGCAGGCAGTTCATTCAATAGAGCCCTGAAACTAGACCCATAAAACCTTTGTTCTTAAAGGCATTTTATAGTTTAATCTGATGAAAAGTAATGGGCAGTGCAGATGCTATATCACTGTCCAACTGGAGTGCAGACCAAACAAGTAAAGTCAGGTCTGGTCTCTGTGCAGTTTGTGGTGAGACCTGCTAAGTATCTAAGTTTTTACAGATCATTATTCATTCACGATGGAAGTACGGCTGCTAATCTGTGCCATCTTCCCCTCTGACCACCACCATCACTCATGCACACACCACTTTCCTACTAGATAATGTGGCCCAGGTCTCAACACTTGTTTTTTTCAGTTGTTTTTAATTGCGACTGGCGCCCCACTGTGGCACCTGATTTTCCCAGCGATCTCCCATCCAAGTACTAACCAGGCATGACCTTGCTTCGCCTCTGAGCTCTGACGAGATCAGGCCTGGACAAACTGGTATGGCCAGTGAATACAGCCCATGACCACCAAGGCCCAAGTGCAAAAGTGAACCAAACCAATAACTGTACATCCACAACACAGGAGCAAACCATCACGGAGAGGCTAGATTTTTAAGGCTTCAGTTGAGAATATGGATAAACTGAGACTGAGACGCAACTAAATCTGAACTGAACCTAAACTAAATCAGTGATAAAGGAACATTTCTAATCATCTAGATCAGTGTTTTTCAAATGCATGTACGTGTATATGTAAATGTATGTGTACTACTGGTGGTACACAGCACAGGTAATACGTCATTTTATCATTTGAACTAATTTAGAGTTGACGTTATCCGCTTGTTTGTCCTCCATTGGATAATTTCTTGTTTAGAACTAGAGTGGAGATGATGTAGCGCACTTTTAGATGTGCTTTAACCCTTGATTAGATTGGAATAGTCCTAGATTAGACCTGGAATAGTCCTGTTTCTATATACTTGATTTAAAGCTGGTGGTATTCAGAAAGCCAAATCTCCTCTTTGGTTGGTGCTTGGAACGAACTGATCCAATCATGTTTAAATTTCAATTTAACAACATCACAATTACACATAACATTGTATACATGAACATTTCCAACTGTATGGTCACACAAAATGGCTGTCTAGTCTACACCAATCTCATCATATAGGCTCATCCATGTTCATAGCATTTTCTCTACGTTCAAGGCGTTTTTCCCTGGGCTGATTATAATTGAATTTGACAAAGTCCTTTTAGCGTAAGATTGCATTGAGTGGCTATACTGTCTCTCTCCCTCGCACACACACATACACACACGTACAAGGGGAGGTAGGCGCCTGTCTACCCAATCTGAAATCATTTTCCTCACCTGTCATCTCCTTCTCTGCTCCTTTTGTCCTCACCCTCAAAGACGTGCATAGGCGCCAATTCTGTTTTACATTAATGCGGTTTCCACAAGAATGCTGTCTTTTGACCCTCTCCAATACACATTCTCACCATCTCAGCACCCATTTTCACACCTATACTAAAAAAAAACATATAAACAGCACAGAAGACATACCAGAGCTTACATCTGAATAACACACTATAATCACTTGATATATAACTCCAACCACACAGGGAGCATTACCACTATCTCTTGGACCTATATTTTACGCGACAGGCAGTGAGGCAGTGAGGCAAACAATATCAATTCACCGCGCACTTCAATATTCCACAAAGGTCAGAGCTCCCACGTAGCACCCGAAGACGCACGTGAGGCGGGGGCAAAAAAATACAAGTTCTCAGTCCGGAAAACACACACACACTCGCTAACATGCTAACACCTTCATCTCCGTTATCACAGCCCCTCATCAAAAGGCATGAAAAAGAGCGCTGTGGAAAACCTGCCGTCGCCGTGGTAACGTGGACAAAACAACCCGGTGAAAAAACAGGCCTGTCCAATCTTCTGTCTCATCCCCAGCGCTAGAGTGGGCACATGTGTCGGCCTCATGTCGGGGCTTATCGCTCTGTCTCCAATGACACTTGTACTAAGCCTCAATATGACTTATCTATATATTTCCTGTTTTTATTGATAAACATTAGAGGAGACTACAGGGTAAAATGTTAAATGCATTTTTGAAGTGTTCCTGAAGTGTTCCAGTATCCAGACCTAATGACGACACATTCGACGCGCGGGATAAAGTGGAATCGAATCAAATCAAACCATTCAAATGAAATTATGTATTATGTTACTTACTTCTGTCGGAAATGATGAGCAACTTTTGCTCCCTCTCATGGCTGAGAAGTGCAATTGTAAGTTGTCAATAATTGGTCATTTTGAGTGTAAGGAATATGGGCTTTTGCAAATATCTTGTAACCATCTGGAGGAACATAATTATTTGGCAGGTAAATAAAAAGTGACATGTCTATTATATTTGTACGTTAAAAACACTGGCAACCCTGGTTCAAGTAGTGATTTTATATTTGTTTTACTATCTCAAGAGTGTAGGCTACATAAACACACTTTGAATAAGATTTACATTTTTTTTCATCAATGTAATAGCACCAACAAAACAATTTTGTGGGTAGTTCAAGGGCAATTACCCTGTACATTTTGAACAGCAAAAAAATGTTGCCATGTCAAACTGTATTATGCCAAACAGGTAAAAACAGGTGCTATGACTTCACTAACACCTGCGTACCTGTGCATCTCTCTGTGAGCAGTGTCGTGGTGTGTGTTTGAAGATCACTGGGAAGCACCAAGCTCCAAGGAAAGAAAGTCGTCACATTTGAGGGAACATTCAAAACCAGTCGCTATTTTCTGCTTTCATTTGCTTGTAAAGATTCAGCTGCCAAAATCTGAAGATATGTTACTTTTTCTACTAGGAACAGACTCCCCGCTGCTCCCTCAAATCAGGCAGGTTCAAAACAAGCTGAGTTACGACTTAGCATGCGCCAAAACTTTACTCCCATCACAAATCAAGCAACTGCAAGTTCCCTCATATTGTATCTGCCACATTTGTTCTCACTCAGTGTCTTAAAACAGGATTCAAATTTAAAACAACTATGAAGTACAGTCTTAATTAGAGCAAACTGAATATTGAAGAAAGGAGATTGGATCTGAAAACAATTCTGAAGCATTTTTGAAGAGCTGGCAAAGAGAAGGATTTCAAGATTGAGCACAGGTTTGTCACTTTTTGGGGAAAATATGCAGAAGTTTGTAGCCCTATTTTGAAACTAAGATAATTAACTAAAATATAATGAAAGGCAAATGTTGTCATCCCGGAGGTAGGATGGGTCCAAGTTGTAGCCTCTTTTGCAAAGGAAAACTGCATTGCAAGCACAGGTTAGTGATTTGGTCCAGGGCAGCGACTCCACTGTGAACCTCAGTGCATCACTATAAAAATAATGTCATAAAGTTTCAGGCTCTTCCAAACTGTGTTTCAGTTGCTAGAATATCTCCTGGTGGTGCATTATGTTTGACTTGTAATCACAAAAGCTAATCATTAATTTGCATTTTAGGCATAACTCACTGTAATAAAACAATTTTCACATTTTGAAAATGTCACTCCACTTTGCACAGTGTAATGTAGTTAGTTCTAATAGTTTATAAAACGTGGCCTTGGAGCATAGGTGGTGTTTTGTCTTGTGTCAGAACAGACTGGTACACTCCGCCCACATGGCACTAGTAAAGCACATTACCAAACATAATATATTTCTGTAACTGTCATATGTACATATAGTGACACAATTACCTGAATGTTTTATCATTATTTATATTGTAGATTACAAATTCTCATAGAATAATTTCCAATGCCAATTAGTTTGCTAAAATTAGCATAGTTGAGAAACACTGATGGAGTCATTCACCGAGATCTTACCAAACCACACAGTTCTTTACCACAGCATCTTGGTTTTATCTCTATCTCTAATGATCAGAAATAGGCAGTTATTTACACTATTTCTACACAATTTACAACATTTTCACTGTGTGCTTATCTCTGCATGGACGAGGCATTTCACAAGATGGTCGCGTGTTTACTGCAAAGCTGCCAGCAGGCACACAGCACCATGTACCGGGTGCATATGGAACTGCCAAGTTACACCAAATCAAACAAACTGAACCACTTGAGTGTATTATTGAAGAACTCCACCCCTGGCTTCTTCTGAACATTTTAAATCCCCCCATTACCCATATATGATGTCATGTGCCATTTTGGGCCAATAATCAGACCAACGCCTTCTTAATATAGACAGCTTTACCACATGAAACAGAGGCTGAAACACTTTCTAACTGGTTACCTAATTGAAGAGGTTGGCGCCGGCAGTTATTGGCTTGCATTGTGACACCTCAGAACAAAGTGTTTTGGTCTCCTCCTGGGATGAGCCTTCAGAGTAAGAACGCTGGAGAGGAAATGATTTTGCTGTCACTTTCCGGACAGAGCTGTGAAGTTGAGGATGGTGAAATTAGTTTGGGAATGGCCTGCTATGTTTCCGAATAAATGCATTGGGTTATACTTTAAGACACAGTCAGATATAAAAGTTTCCCCAAATACACTCTTAAAGCCACTTTCTGTCATTCTGTCAGCCTATGTGTTTCTACCTCCTGTCACCTCTATGTGGAAATGGAGACAGCTAACCAAACTTGAAACTGAACTTATGTCAGCACAGGGCTATCTTTACATGTCCACAATATATATATAGGCCAGGGGCAGATTTTACATTTCAAAATCAACACTGATAGAGCTACCTCATCATGTTAAAATCAGCATAAATAATAATAAAATGAATAAATATCTTATGTCAAATAGTCTTTATGTCTGTCCTTCTTTATAAACATGTTTAATTCCATTTATTTTTTATGTTTTATTACCGGAAAACACTTGTGATGGGCTCCACTGTGTCTTTAAACTCCTGCACTAGAATCATTTGGATGATTTCAGCCTTGGAATTGCCAATGTCTCCTGAACTAAAAACGACTCCAGGTCTGTTTTTACGTAACAACATTCTCACGTGACTTTAAGCTCATGTGAATATATTTTGTGACCTTTAAAGACAATTTTAACACACAAGTTCTCCACAAATGGGAATATGCCTTTATACTGTCGATTTGTTGTGAATAAAGTTGCCAAAAGTATTGAAAATTTGCTCCCTAAATCAATCCTAAAACTTTTGTTAAAACTACATACTCATTCTTGCAAACCTCAATACTGAATATAAATAAAGTAGTTTGTGAATGGGCCTGAACTAGATCGAAAAAGCACATGATAACATTAGTCACTGTCTTAAAAAATTGTGTATTTTATTGTATTAACTGTCGCTACATATATACAGTACCGTATTTTTCGGGCTATAAAGTGCACTGGATTATAAGGCGCAGTATCAAATAATATGTCAGTTGTGTCATTGTCTCGGGGAGTATCGTATTTTTCGGATTATAAGGCGCATCTAAACATTTTTTTTAAAGAACAATGAAGTTACTGCATCCCATAGACTGTATAAAGACGTGGAGGAGGTTAATACGAACATTTTAAGACCAAAATGAGGAGCCTGATAGCAGCAGTTACAATGAGAGGGACATTGTTTTCTCAATAGTCAGTGAAATGGAGCCAGAGTTGATGGAGCCAAAAGTGCACCCATGCTCACTTCTTATTTGGAACGTGGCAGCCAATGGGTAAGTAGCTATAACCATTTATATATATAAACTACGCCACATCCACATGATTTCCTGAAAATCTTGTTCTCTGACCTCTGCTTTCTTGTTAAATAATTAGTGTGGTGTACATTTTTTTCTATTTAGTGAAAGAGATTTACTTTGTTTCTACACAGCTTTTTATAGAGAATATTTCAACTGACTCCAAAAGCAAATTATTTCTCCAATCTCTTATTTCTCCAATTGCTGTTTTATTAACCCCGTGATACATAAACTGACAAAAGTGTCCAAAAGGACTATAATATGGGCTATTGCATAATACAATTAGGCCTTATTCATATTTAGAAGCCCAAAAGAGTTAAGGGTCCATCAATAATGATAGGAACGGACACCGTGTGTTTGCCAAAAAATCCAAGTCATTCAAACCACAGCACCATTTCAAAGCATTACAACATATCCTGTCATTATGTCATTACAGAGTGACATTCTGCAGATACAGTAATAGGTTTAGTCTGAAAGCTTATTATGGGTAATATATCATTTTTAATGTAGGTTTTGAGAGGTCCACTTACACCAATCACATAATGGTAAACTTTATGTACTGTGTGGGACCGCAAAATAACAGCAAATAGACTTAAAACTATTACATTTATTTTCACTGTAATTGAATGTCCATAAATATTTTCAATTTTGCTGTGTATTTGTGGTGGTTGTAGTACTTTTGCTTATCCTGGCTTGAATATCTTGATCACACCTTTCCATATGAAATGTAAAATGCGACTGGTCGGGAACTCAAACTTAAAGATAGTTATATACATACTGTAAACTGACGTCACTTGTTGGAAAATGTGTCTCTAAAGGTCACATGTCCCACCCCACAGGGCATGTTTTACAGTTCAATATGTGACAATCCAGTCATGACATGGACATACTGTACAAAGCATCGGTATATGAGCATTACATAAAACTTCAATATAGTAATGTATGTATATCACATGTATGTAATGCTCTCATAAAATCAAACATCAGATATTTATGTCCAAACAATAAACAAAACCCTTGTATGTTATCTTGCTCTAAGCTCTTAACTGTGTGTCTTCACACATTAACTTTGACCTTAAGCCAATTTCATGCATGAGCTGTCCACATGTATGTTGTTACAGTAATGTTGTCAGGTTTACATGCATTGTACACTACACACATAGTATAACCATAAACATACATTTTAATCTTTAGTATTTATTAAGAACACTGAGCGTCTGGTTCAGAGTACATAAAGACCTGGTTTGATCACATCTCAGGTGTCACTCTGACAGAGCTTCTCCCAGAACAAACTAGAGCTTAGATGATCTGTTTACACATAATGAACAGATCCCATATCTGATCACCAAAGCAGATGATCTAACTCCATTTTATTCACACTACAACACCCCAGGACTTTCCGTAATATTCTTCAACACCACTGGCAAACTCTGTAAACTAATCTCCCTGTATCTTTAAACATGAAGAAAACATGTTAAGTAAAACTATTGATTTAGCCACAATTAGAGAATTACATGATGTAAAGGAAGGGTGTTTAATTTCAGTAAGTCGTGCACACGACTTATAACTCGTTCGCACGCTTATTATTTATATATTCACTACGTCCCTTCTACGGCTCCGTAACACAGTAACATTTTAACACAATATTTTTGCTGTGCTGTCTCGCATGGATGGGAGACAGCTTTGTGATACTGAACAAATCTCCTATTATGGGTAACCATGTGCATGTAGTAATATTCTGGCAATAAAGTGTACTATCCTGTGCATTAGTACAGATATATATATATATATAATCCTGAGGATAATTGGAAAAGGACCAAAGGCACTTCTTTACTGCCTGGGCCTCACAACACTCCATATTACGACATATTAGTATTACACAGCACGTACAGTAAATCATGTGCTTCCTCTCATCACACTGAATGGCCCCGGAGAGGAAAGCCTAGGTGTGTGCGTGTGTGTGTGTATAAACAGTGTGGCAGTGTTCAGCCTGATAAGGTTTCCGCGTCTCTGTTAGTTCAGTTCCTGTGAGCCGCTGCAGATAAGCGACCAAAGCCTGTCACAGCACACTCACCTATGTAAACCCAAACACACACAACCAAATAAGAAAACACACAAAGACGAACCAAAGCAAAACACGTGTCCAGGGAGAGGGTCAAAGAGCCTCTGATGTGGTCCAATCAAGCCAGCTACGCCACCGAGATGGTTTAATCTGGCAAGGCAGTGCTTGGAAGATGAACTGTGTGGAGGAAAGTTGTGGAAAAATTAAGTTAGAATTGTTAAGTTTTAGTGGTAAGTGGGGACTTACAAAAGCAGCCACACAAAACAACAAAGAAGTGAGGGATGTTTTACTCAATAAAACCATAGGATAACAGAGCTAACAAGTCAAGTCTCCACAATGGCCGTCTAAAAGCTCCATGTGACTGCAATAAAGAGGATACGTTACAGCCCCACTGTGTAACTTTTTAGCCAATGGAAAGCTGTCATTTATTTATTTATTATTATTATTTTACTGTTTTCATTGCACTCTAAAAATCCTTACTGTCAGCAGCTTGCATCTCCACAAACCTGACTGCTGCTTGACCTGCCCATCGCCATAGAAATGTTCTTCTATAATACCAATCGCCACTTTCACTGCTTGAAATAACCATCATTAAAAACATAGAAATCAGGATGTCATTTTGGATTTTATATGCGCCTGACATTTTCTGGCAACCTTTCTGGTGGAGGGTCGATCAAATGCTTTTTGCTTTGTCTGAAATGGAACCCTTTTTATCATCATGGAAACCAAACCAGACCAAGTTACAGGTCAGTCTGTGGAGAAGCAAAAAACTTCACACTCAGAATGTCTTTTTCTAGGTAATTTTGAGTTAAAAAACAAAACCTAACCTTAAAAAAACACCTGTAATTGAATAAATGTAAGGTAGAGCTGTTTAATGTCATACTGTGGAACATTCCAGGTAAAACAAGCAGGTGACGGACCCTCAAGAAAAAACTTACACTGCACCTTTAAATCGTTAAAGTTGTTCAAAATACATCCTATCCACTGAATTGAATTTCTCACTTTTAACTCTCTGACTTTCTCTGACGGAAATTGCCCTGGAAGAGTTGGAAAGAACAGGTAAACACTTCAACAGTGGAGTAAAAACAATCACGAAGTTAGATAGAGAGAGGAGTGGAGACCATGACTTTAATCAAGACACTGCCAATGATAAAGAGGGCCATAACAGCGCACAAATCAAACGCACTCTCACCCTTACATCGCACTGTTAAGTTATATGACCACCGGGAGAGGCCAAAGGATAAACCGTGATGCTACTAGAAATGATAGAGAGTGGCCGTACACACACAAACGCCCCTCGCACACACACGCATCCTGATTACGGACTCACTGACATTTAATCCCGTGCCCCTCACCGTGCCGACATGATTTTCCATGGCAAGGTAATTAGGCAGTTCAGCAACCTGTGTAGACTTTTCACTTCTACAATTTTTTAACCCCCCACACACAAGAAGCAGAAGTGAGCACGCAAATGTGAATTAATGAGACCAGTTTAGTTTTATCTCCTGAACACTGTACTATTCATTAACAGTGACAAAAGACAAGAGCTCACCCAGGGCACCGGGTGTGTGTGAGTAAATGTGTGTGTAAAATCAACTGTAGTTATGCAGCCAATTAGAGGCTTCAGACGGAGCGCACTGGCTCTCCCCTCCATGGCCCACTGCTGGACTCACAGCTCACACACACACACACACTCTGGCCCATAGTAATGTTTGTGTAATAAGGGCATGGAAAGTGTTATTCTTCTAAATGAGAGGTATTTCTTTTTCTTATAAATAAGTACTTTATCTTTTTAGTCAGTGGATTACGCAAATTCAGAGATGCTATGGACTGTCTACATTTTTAATTATAACATTTTATTGATTGGAAACCTGAGATAAAGAGACTCGTGCATCACTAAATATATTTTGGCATAAGGAAATGTGGTCTCTGTGATATTATAAATTATGCATATTCAAGTACTTTCAATGAATTTTGGCTAAGTTTAAAGCCATTAACAATCTTCTTCCCATTAAAGTTGTTTTTTTTTATTTCTTAATAAGCGCATTAATAAGTCTCTGATAAATACCAACTAATAGCTCAGTAATATATAATTAGCAGACCAATTACCACTTAGTTAGTGACCCTCCACCTGTAAAGTTACACAGTGCAACTTTAATTCATTTTAAAAGTTTTAAAAGTCATTTCAAAACTTTTGCAAACACCAGACATAATCTCAAAATCAGCACTATTCTATATCCTTCACACTTTTGGCTCAGCGTTAGCCATGGATCATTTTACAGTTTAAGTAGAACTCACGTCTTCTCTGCTACAATCTTGAATTACCCAAGTGCAAAAATCAACAAAAAACACAGCTAATTGATTATTCACTATCATTTATAATCAGCAGCAAAAGAAAAACGTGACCCTATGCAGTTCTTTAGCCCCGTGTGTCCGAGTGTCTGATATGTGACGACATTTGAAAGGGGGGAAAAAAATTCAAATGACACGACTAGAATATAATGGAGGTCAATGAAGGTTAATAGCTGCCCACAATGCTTCTAATAACATTTATAGTCAGTCACACACACATACACACACACACACGCACACACACACACACACACATCACATATACCTTGAAGATACACAGCAATGACATTTCAGAGGTTAATAGTGTTTTCAAATGCCTTATGCTTCCAGTCATTTGTCAACATTAGCGGTCTAAAAGGGACAGTTCATCGTGATATGCAAGGGAATGGCATTTTACACACTCACAGCATTCATTATTAATAGCCGTCATGGAATTTATAGTAGGGCGGGGCAGGGGGCCGAACAGTGGGAAGAGGTCAGGGAGGACTGCCTTTTTTGAAATGTGCGCTGACAACAGGGAGTGGCTCAACAGGCAAATGGAGTGGCTACATTTGGAAATGTTTAATTATTTTACGTTTTCTGATAACATAATATAATGAATTGGTCTATATAGTGTATTATAGCAACGTGGTGATTCACATTAATGGGAGACACTGAGGTAATCCCAGCACAGTCTCAGAAAATCACATACTAATCGATCCTAAAACTAGTATCTGACTGGATGGTCATTTAAGCTTTCAAAAAGGTCATTCACAGGACAGAAATGGACCTGAGTAGCTTTAATCTGAGCTTCAGGTGTATCAGAATAGACTAGTTACACACATGGATCACTTCAACATACTGGGACGACTAAAGGATTATTTACATATAAGGCCACATGGTAATATAAAAGAAGTACTACGATTTAATGTTCACGTTGGAGGTTGTTTTTTTTTTTTTATTAACATCATGGTATCGGAATCTGTATTGGCTTAATTATATACCCCCAAAAATGTACTCAAATATGAATCACTTATGCCACCAAAGTCTCAGTATCCACCTATGGGAAACACTGTATATGGACAATAATACAAAGCCTGTAGTAGTAGTAGTAGTAGTAAATTGAAACTGTTTTTCCCTTATAGCTGTCAGGTAAGTGTCCACTGACTGGATGTGAGTTTAAAGGTTCAGTGCACCTGACTGACCCAATCTAATCTAAAGGTCTATTGATTGACTTGGCACAGTAATAGTTTGTGGAATTTACCGAGCTGTCAGGTTAACTTTTGATTTGGATTCAATAAATGGAACACAGTAGAAAGACACTACAGTTTACTCATGAATATTAAAGATTAAGCATGGGGCAAAGCCTCTGTGGCGTACTGATATTCAGGTCTGATTACAGCTCATGTTGAGACCATCGAGGCTCCCCAAGAGCTCAGGTGTCACTTAGCAAAGAGTTTGCCAAGAACTTAATATTTTTACTTGATAATACTAACAACAAAGGTGAAATGCAAAACGTTAAGATTGTGCATAAATGTAATATAGCATAAATGGGCCAATACAATTCACCAAATCATCAAACTTTGGATTTAGTTACATCTGGTTAATATGACATTCATTACTACAACTTACTTTCAGTCCTACTGCTCTATTAATACTATTTCTGAGTGCATGAGTAAATTTCATTGTCCAATATATTGTAAAAGCAGCACTTTGTGGCAAATTAGGGCTTGAAATTTAAATACTTCTTCCTTTTATGGTTCTAAAATCAGATACCCCAACTTTAAATGATGCTTTAAAACTAAGGTCTGATATTATGCAAACTGTGAACTTAAAATCATGTTACCTCCTCAAGATCATACCTGCAAATTGAAGTAATCCTTTATTATTAGTCCGTCTACATCTCTAAAGCTCTAAATGCTCTGTTCCACCTTTTACCTTTTGTTCAGTTTTGCTAGGCAATTCCAGAGCTGAAATTATCCCAAAAAAATCCTGTATTCACACATGACATCACAAGGTGGTTTCTGTTTGAGAGGAATTTAGCCTAAACGTGTGTTTTAAATATATGTGAATGAAACAAACAATTAAGTTTATGACAATGAAACAACATTATAATATCAGAAAAAAGTGTAATATTCCCTTTAATTAATAATACAATATTTATCATAATCATATGTCAAATAAGTAATAAATGTGAACTTTTATGGCAGACAGTAATGAAAGCCCAGAGCCCTGTATTCTTCCTGTATTCTTTCTCTATTCTTTCTGTATTCTTCCTCTATTCTTTCCGTATTCTTCCTCTATTCTTTCTGTATTCTTTCTGTATTCTTTGGCAGAATGATGTCGTCAGAGGTGATGATGTGTGCAAACTCAATGTCCTATTGTCGCTCTATTAACTTTGCTTCTCTTTTCTCTAATGGCCCTCTGTATCCTTCCTGATGGAACCTGCCCCTTACAACTGCTTTTACAGGGCATGCGCTGCAATTATATCCTAACATATACAGCACGCGCACACATACAAACACACACACACACACACACACGCATGATATACAGCTGTGGGTGAAGTCATAAACGCACACACGGACACATTTGCAGGAAACAATTTGGCAGCTCAGTGGGCATACAGCGACGGTTATGAGACAATATAGTGTAATAGCCATCCAACGTTGTCATCAAATACTATAAACATCAGCCATATCCTTCCGTATCCTTTCCAGTGGTTAAAGTTGCCATTGAGAAGCATTACAGGGTTGAACAGAGGGAGACAAGGCTCTATAGATGCAAATGTAAGATAAATGTAACAGATATAAGGCCTTGGTGAACGTCTGACAACAGGTTTTCTTTCAGCTGTTTCAGACTGCTTTTATAGGGGGACTCCAACCCTAACCAGGACAAAAATTTTGGTCATGGTCCGTGTTGGGAAGTAACAAAATACATATACCAAAATGTGCATTCAGAATTCAAAAGGGCCCATATTATTTTCTAAGCTATGTTATAATGTTTCCTCATGAAAAACACACCTGGAGTTGTCTTTTATTTCATTCATTCATTCAACAGAAAACACTCTGCTTCCATGTGATAATACAGGAAGTGCTCCACTGTGATTTCAGCCCTGGAATTGTCAGTCTCTTATGAAATAAAGGCAAAAGATAATAGTTAGTTACTTTGGAGATGTAGAAAGATTCCCATTACAGGATTACTCAAACATGTGTGAGTGAAACAAAACATGAAGTGGATAACATGAATAAAAACACACAAGAGTCCATTTTGTGCAATATAGCACCTTTAAAATACATTCTGGTACAGTTACTCTTTCATTTTGGTGCTATTCTGAATGCAGTACTTTCCTAAAATCAGTAGAATTAAATGAGATTACTGATCATGTAACTGAATATATAAAAGACAGAGCTCCTTTTCCAATTAGCTGTACAAATTCTTAACAATCCATGTTTTTTAATGTTAGGTTATGATTTTTCACTACATTCTGTTCTAAGCATTCACAACATACAACAGTATATATCCCATAGCTTTAAGTATCTGTTGATTCCTGATATCAACTGATCCCACGGTAGAGACTAAAAACAGCCTTTATTTCCTTTAAACAAAAATAAAATAAGACATTGCCAGTCCAAATGTGTTATATATGTGTTATCTCTGAAGTACTTATAGCTTTAATTAAATAAAAATTACATTATGAGACCTTCAGGGCAACTTATGATAGTCTTATTGCATCAATAGGATATCGACTGAACCTATATGTGGAAGCTGATATTCAATACAGCATTTTTTTCAGTATCAGCGTCTACATCAGATACCAGTATCGGATCTGTGCATCTGTATTTGTTAGATCTGGCCAGTATTAATGAGAATGAATGAGAAACAGATGATAACAATTACATTGACTTACTGATTACTCACTGAGGCATAAATGTGGGTTCCACAAGAAAATAGTGAAAAAGGAAGGCCAAGGAGGCCATTTTGGATAGAAAACGACACTGTTAGATTTCTCCTATACTTCATATTTCCAATGAGGTCATGATTATTATGCTTATTATTAATACTAACCAGTACCCATTTTCTGTTTAGACATAGTTTTCCTCTGCGTAACTTAAAAAAGCATAATCATAACCAAAATTGACCAATTGACTTTTCTACAATCCCCCACTCAGTTTTCTAAGCATATAAAAACATCTTTGTCTAAGTAGGTCATACAAGCCAAATGCCACAAGGAGCCTGTCTCATGATGGGCTTTAAAACTGAACACAAGTCAACAAGAATCCACAGCACTGCAGGGGTACAGGCAGAGCGCACTGTTCAACTATAAAGACACCATGAAAAAGGCATGCACCTAAATATCCAGACTCACAGGTCTGAAAACACCATGAAACTCAGCATAGTCTCAACAAATACTAAATACTATTCTTTTCCTGTCTTTGGATGGACTACAAAAGCCCATGTTAAAGTTATGATGTGTAACATTTCTGATCTGTCACCTGCTTGTCTCTATGGAGATGCTTTTTCTCTGCCCGTAATGTTACATTGTGAAGCATTAAACATCGCTCTACCATTTATTTCATTACAGGTCTTTAACAGAAAAAAATACACTGAAACCATGAATCCTGGTGTTAGTAGAGTCGCCTCTTTACAGATATGACCTGTAACTTGGCCTGCTGATGTCTCCGTGGAGATAAATACATTTATTGCAATGCTGTAACCCAAAACAAACAGCATCTCCATAGATACAAACAAGTGGACCTGCTACCGTAAAGTTCCGAAGTGCAGCTTTAAGTTAAGTTGAGATGCGAGGGCAGAAGGAGGGCTGTCCAGGGAGTGCTCTAGGAACTGGAAATGTCACATATGCTGCTGGGAATGGTACAGGATTGTGATTTGGGCCGCTACCATGTCAGTGTTCATTAGAGATGGCTTATAGTAATAAAGGTGGATCAGCTGTGAAGAACAAGAAGCCAAGGTCCCAAAATAGCATGACTTTGTATATAAAGAAATAGCAGAAGGGATCTTATCACAGTGTTTAGTCTGAAATACAGAGATGGTGATAGCTGGAGAAAGAACACTTCATTTTTTGCCACTAATTATGGCTCTATTTTAAGAGTTGCAAATGCTGTGTTTTCAAGTTGATTAATTAACATGTGTTTCATTATGTTTTGTTGTAATCAAACTATTTCCCCAAATGAAAGCTCTAACTGGGGTTGTTTATCCACCCAACATGCAAACATAGGCCTGAAGCGCAATCAAACTAATCAGGTTGTGTGAAAATATTTTCGCATGAGGTATTACACCTGCCAGACCAGCAGGGGGCAGGTGACACCCTGCTGAGAGTCATTACACCCAAAAAAGTTACTACAATGGAAAGTAACAAAACATTTTACTACAATGGAAAGTCACAAAACATTATTCTAGTTTTCGTGACTTGAGGCTTTGATGAAAGTTTAATCTTGAAACCAAAATCACATAATTTAAAATTTTCTGAACGCATGATGTTACTTTTCTGATGGAGGAAGCTCCACAAGTTTGTCTCCATGGAGACTGTATTATTTTGCCTGGAATGTACCGCATTGGACATTAATTCAATCACAGCTACAGCTATTTAAATGGCTAAAAATACCTTGCCTTCTTACTGTGAGTAGCTCTCCACAGAGTTGACCTTTAACTTGGCCTGGTGGCGTCCTCTGTCTCTGTGCAGATATAAGTTTAATGCCATACAGGCCAAATTACAGGTCAGATCTGTGGAGAGTACATCCCGCTCAAGGAATGCATGGTTTTGAAATATTTTTCAGTTTTAAAAACACTTAATGAAATTAATACTGGACAGGTATGTTTAATGACAAGACGGTATCTTTAAAACATAACCACAAACCGTTTACTCAAGCATTATTTTCTAAAGGAGTGCAGTTCAAATAATTGTTCATCAAATATAAATGTTTTTGTGTATTATGTCCCACGCATACCAGTGCTATAAAATAATAATAGCTCTGTATTCAGTTCACTCTGAATTGCTTCAGGCAGTATACTTCTCAAATATTTACTCAAATCTACAAGTTTTATTTTCTCTCACATTCAGTTCTTGCTATAAATAAACAACACTAACATTGACTGAAAGTTCAGTCTTCTCATTCTTTTCAATAGATTTACACAGCCTTCCAGACTCCAATAGCTCGATACAGTGCGCCCTGTCATTCACGCTATAGCACCCTTGCACTCAGCCTCTCAGGTCCAGCCACATCGATAATAAAGAGGAGAGGGAGAGGGGAGAGTGTCTTGTACGTATAGGTGAAGACAGGGGACTGAGGATGGACTGAGCAGAGACACAGGGAAACGGAGAGAGGAACAGCACAGAAACAAATGGAAGAAGCCCACTTGGTCTCAGCCCTAATGCATTATGTATCAGACTGGGCAGGCCAGCAGGAAAAAGCATATGACTGTATTCTCACATATAATACTCCAGTCTGTTTGTGGAAGGATGCTCTGTGTTGTGGACAGACAATGTGAATAAATTTGAGAACAAAAGCATGTTGCAGATATTGGCACAATCCCCAAACCCTTTGAATTACATCATAAAGGTACGGTTCACTTTCTTGTAAGATTACAGACTCAGCCAGTGGTATTGCACCATA
Source organism: Scartelaos histophorus (assembly GCA_000787155.1). Lineage (NCBI taxonomy): Eukaryota > Metazoa > Chordata > Actinopteri > Gobiiformes > Gobiidae > Scartelaos > Scartelaos histophorus. The sequence goes on along the minus strand of KN494141.1, from coordinate 16,462 downwards.
AAAACAGTTTTGGCATACACATAAATTATGTTCTTCATACAGCTTGGCACTGTACATTGAAAACAATCTAAACTTAAGTTAGGAAACAAATCTTATAGCTCTGTATTTAGTGTGTATTTCGGGTTTAATTTCGGGTCTGAAAAGCACTTTGGTCAACTGCGGTTAAGTGCTACACACATAAATTCCACTTTGACTTGACTTGACAATGGAAAAACATAAATAAGTAACATGATAATTTAGTTTGCATTTTTGTCTATACTGGATAAAAGTTCGATGGTGTCAAATGCGGACAGAGAAAAGTGGCCTGCTAAACTGGGGATGAGGACTTGAGCTGCAGTTTCTTGATTAAACTCTGCAGAGAAGTCATTATTCTGTGTGTCCATCTGTCCCTCTCTGCGGTCTGCTGATTTTCTCTGATTTAGACGTATCAGCACCATTACAACGGCCTTCTTCAGAAACAACAAAAAAGAAATCAAATTAATCATAACAATCAAAGACCGGGAGTTTCTGAAAATTGAACCAAACAATGTATTCTGTCTGATGCAGGATTAAACATGTTTTGGATTTTGCAGTAGCATGACATTGGATTGATCTATTGTTTTATTTACTTGATGCATTGTACTGCTAGAAAAACTTGTTTGATAAAAATGTCAACTCTGATTTTTGCAGTGCCCTCACAAAGCAGATGTCACAAATAAACTTGATGTCTTGCTCACGCTGGTTATAATAGAAGCAGAATATGTATGTGTGTTTTATATATATGTATGTACTGCAAGTAGCTAGAGTAAGATTTGTAAACTTGTCCAGCTGTTTCTGAAAGAGGCCCTGAATAACAGTTTGTTGTCTTCCCAGAAGCTTTAAGGAGCTATGTTCTTTAGCATTCAGACACGATCTCCAATCAGGACCAATCAGTACTTGGAATAAGCTGAAATAATTGTATCTTCAATGCACAGGATTGCATTGATTGTTTCACAAAGCTAATCAAGAACAAGGCATGCATTTTAATAAAGATGCTTTCCTTACATAAGAGCAACACAAGGGCCTTTTTAACTTAGTCGCACTTGTTTCCATGGAGATGTTGCTTTGAATTTTTCGCTCTATGGCTTTAAATTTGTCTTTTTTCATGGAAACAAGAAGGTGAAGCCAACAGAACAAGTTGCAGGTCAGATATGTGGAGAGGGGGTCCGGTCCTGTTTGATACTGGCATTGTGTCCTTGAGCAAATCAATCTATACCACCATATGATATTTACTCAAGACTCACTTCTTAAAAATGCTATATATTTCTGTATCATTTAATATTTGCTCAAGACTCGTTTCTGATAAATACTGTATCTGTACTGTTGCCAACATTAAAGGTGCAATATGCAACTTTTCCAGTGGAGTATTCGCCACCTGCTTGTCTCAGTGGATGCGCTACTGCCACCACATCTTATATATTGTCCTGCTTGTCTCAGTGGATGCGCTACTGCTTTGCCTGAAATGTCTGTCATTCATCTTATATATCGCCTTTATTCAATTACTCCTGTTTACTGCTGCCGTTAGAAAAGTTACACAGTGTAGCTTTTACAATAAACTATTAGGCCATTCGAAACAGCAATTCCTCTGGCAATGTTAACTAGAACTACCAACCATGAATAAATGAGATGTGGTTGCATATTTGCTGTGCCAAGTTTCCTAGACATCTGCATTAGGACAAAGTCACCAGCCACTGGCAACAGACACTGTCCTTATCAAAAGGCAAAAGACCAGAGCAGAAGTCAACAAGAGGAAGGGTAGAAACAAACTGGACAAATGCAGAAGGAGAGAGAGAGAGAGAGAAGAGGAAAGGTTACAATACAAAGCCAAATACGGGCTGAGAGAGGAAGAAAAAAACAGATGATGAAAGTAAGTGGTCATAGGCTGTAAACATGAGACCGCTTCACCATGAGGTTTTAGTTTTCATATGTGTGCACTGGCTTTATCAAAGTCTGCTTCATCACATGGGAATACACAAGTTAGCCATCCACACTACAACAAGCCCCTTTGAAGTTAAACCGCTTCAAAACATTTCCGCAATGTTCACCTGATGCACGAATGTGGAATGAAAAACACATAAGTCGATTAACTCTGACAATTGGTGAGAGACATGTGAGCATTTTGTCTGCTTTCATGTTTTCCTTCATGTATGTATTATTACTAGTGTATGGATGCATAGCGCACATGTACACAACAAGGTATATCCAGGCCCAACAGACCCCCTCCTGGCAGCAAGAATTGTTCATTATGTGCTCGAGTTGACATGAAAGAGGGGAATTTTTGAAAAGCAAAGGAACACAGGAGGCCGAATAAGAAGGAGAGACAGGCTGAGGAGGAACGAAGCCTCAGGGCAGTTATGTGACGTATGTGTGCCTGTGTTTGTATATGTGTGTCGTGTGTGTGTGAGTGTGTGTGTGTGTATGAGGTAGGTCTGTGTGTGCAGACCTAAGGCATGATTGAACTGGTGTGAGAGGTGACTGTGGAGGTCACTGATGAGATAAAGGAAATAAAGAAAGACACAATGACAAGAAGACAAGAGCAATTTCCCAGTTACAACACAAGACTCAAATACTATCAGAAAAAAGCAGAATATCACCACACTTTACAATTATAACACATTTTATAATGGTGAAATTGACACAACCATTCACTAGCCGGATATTCATGTGGCTGCAGCTTCATGTTGATGTTGATGTGACCATTACATCCGTTACTTGAGTTGTGTACTTCTTGACTTCCGCACATATGTTGTAGTCTTCCACACTCTCATGCATTTGTTGCTGCTCATTACTGGCAAGTGTCAATCATGGCTCCCCCACCATCTCAAGGGTCCTTCCCTTTGGCATGGCCCCCATCTCTGTTCATTGTTCAACATAAAAATATGACCACACTGTAACACTAGAACTCATTTTGAAGTGCAATATATCGCCAAAGTAAAGTAAATATAGATGATATAATGATATAAATGAAAATACTGAAACTTATTTATGCCACTGATATAATAATATAAGGGCAGATTTAAACAAATATAATGACAGGCTTATCACTCATACTGAAAAGGTCTTAGCTGTGTAACTTTGGCTATAGGTCACATAGCCACAGCTGCCAAGGGACAAAAGAAAAGGTCCCTACCTAGAACGGGACCAGTATCAGTTAATATAGTGATAAAGTGATACCGATATCAACATTGGAAATGAAGAAGCTGGATAAGTGCATCCGTAGAAAAAAGGTGGCTGTCATTCTGAAACAACTCAGAGTAAATCGCAAAACTCCTGTCTTGCAATTTATTCTACAAAACCGATGAGTGAACTATAATGATGGATTTCCACCAAACGCTCTATAAATATCAGCAGTTCACCTTATCATTAAGACTTATAGACTGAAAACTCTGCAGCCTGTAATCATAGCTCTGCTCTGCCAATCACAGAATATAACATCTGAATGCAAATGACTAACCCACTGCCCTATCATGTGCTTCAGAGATCTAGAGTGCTCTGGTAATGCACACACTTTTAGATCTCTTCACTATGAGCTGTAGGCATGCACACACACACACACACACACACACACACACACGTAGCTAGCGGCAGCAAATGTCCCCACAACCACAAGGACGGGACAGTTCATGTCTAGAATAACTTGTCTTTGAGTAATATTAGCACTGTAAATACAAGCACTTCTCCAAATGCGCTAATTGTTTTGCTCCAAGTCAGAATATTTAACTAAATTTCTAGTGCTCTACATACGCACCATCTTCCAAAACATTATTCCCATTGCATAAGGTTTTGGCAATTTGTAAATCCAATAAGCATTGATTGGTTTTAAATTTGGGCTCCGTATCTGCAGCAGACTGTCGCTCATTCCACTGATTTAACTGTGTACTTGAAATGCTATTTGTAGCCCCAGCTATCAAGTCTGCGGATTATTATTTCTATTGGTTGTTGGCTGTTAAATGTTGGTATCTAATAATGGAAACTGAATTGGATTAAGCAGAAAATGAATGTGGCAGTAGAAGTTCAAGGGAGGCAAATGAAAAGCTATCAAACAGCAATAGACAAAATAATAAAATGCAGCTCTGGTTTATAATGGATAAATTGTATATCTAGTTGAGGGCTAAATGCTCATTCATACAAAATGTTTTATTTATTTATTTATTTAGTTTGTATCTATTAATTAGATTAAACTACAACATACACCCCAAGCAGTAATATCTGAGTTCCAGTTCCAGTTACTCAAGATTTAACTTGATCTGAATAGATTTCACTTGACAGGTAAAATAATCTACCATGTCTTTTTTTTTTTCTTAATTCAAGCAACATATGATTTAGTTTCTTATTTTAAGGACAAAGAGCTGTTGTTTTTCTTACCTTTAGTGTAACTAGGTGTATTGTTCCATCGGTAGGGATGTAACAATATCCGAAATATTGTGATATCGTATCGTCAAAAATCTCACAATATCTTCGCGGGTCATCAAACTATGTCGAGTTACAAGTTTCTTTGCTTAAATTAGTTATATTCTGACAGTACAAAGAACAAAGTCTTGTCAAGGTATTTAAAGAGGAAAAAGTGACATATTCTCAATTTTATTAGCCTCCACAAAATATTGCGATAAATATTGTACAGCGAGTTGTAAATTATTAAAATATTGTACAGAGAAATTTGGATATCAATACAACCCTATCCATTGGTCGATCATTTTACTTCTGAAATGTATTCAAATCAGTATAACATGTTCTTATTTTAAGTCATTTTAATCTGATAAGATTTTAGTTTTTGTAGTATATGTAGACCAATGTACATTTTGTAGACACTGGTCTAAAACAGCATAGAAATGTGCCTTTTAAAAATGCAGAATTGATGAGCCCCACCTCTTCAAAGTTGCAGTTCCCTAACAGTGGATTAAAAAAAAAAAAAAACAACAGTATTGAGCCTAACATACATAACTGCATTTTTCATTAAACACAGTATATCAAAGAGTAGGTGAAAAAGCTATGTAAAACAGGATTGAACATACATACTTATATACTACACTATGCTTTGAGTATTAGGGTATAACAACAACCAGTATAACAAGGCTAATAACTTGCTGTCTAAAAAACTGACTTTGTCCCCTTTAAATCAAGCAACGGATGGGTGGCTTAAAATACAGCTGTTAAAATCTATATATGGATTACTGACCATTAAACAGGTTTTGCGTTTGTGTAATGGTATAATGCTAACAGGAAATGCCAAGATCAGCAACATCCAGTAACATGTCACACCATTGATTATTTACAAATACATTACTAGAGCTACACTGTGTTGATTGACAGTCCAGGTTTCATGTGCACAAGGACCCCCTGCTGTTTTTCCATTTAAATAATGATAAGACATGTATGTATTTAGTCACAAGTGAAGATGAGCTGAGCCCTTAGCGTATGGAGAAAATAATATAACCCAGATTAAGCACTTCACCTTCTAATGCCTGCGAGCAGTGGATCTCATTATGTGGAAGGTAGGATTGCTTATTTTGCAGTGTGCACGTTTACTGTAACAACTCCAGGGACTGAATGTTGACATGAGGCGCTCAGCTGTTTGTTTGTTGCACGTTTATTTCCTCCAGAAAAACAGAATCTACTATAGAAAAATGCACTCACAAGTCTGCTCGCATTTCAATCCACACACATACAATTTGCACAGTGATTCATGCAGGGAGAACTCCAGCCTGACATGAAGAAGGCACGAGGCTAGCAAGAGCAATTTGTCAAATGCTAAATACACCTTATAAATCAGGCAATCTGTAGTTTCTTGTTCAGGCACAACTTGAAATCTAAAACCTAAAAAAATATGAAAAGCTCTAATAGACATGTTCTGTCATAAAACAGTAACCCTGCATCCTCACAAAAGTGGAGTTAAAGTGACAGTAATAAAGGCCACGTTCATCATGCACTAGGCAAAACATCTTGTTTCAGTTGCAGTTTCATTTTTATTGTGCGATGTCCAAAAAACATTTTAACGATTTCAGATGCTTGTTGTAGTTCCCTCAAGCTTTTAATTTCTGCCTCTTTGTGGCTGGGTTCAGTGTCATCATCGTGTTATAATCAATATTTTTTTTAATATCCTGGACCAAAACAGTCTCCTGTGTGCACCAGAGGGTAAACTGTACAAAAAACGTATTCATTCAAAATGTAAAGTAACTCCATGAAGCATGAATAAGCATAAAAAGCCATTGTAATCACAGCTCAACCTGAGCTGCCAGTTCTTTCACCTGCAGAGGCTGCACTAGCACTGACTAAAGATTGATGGCACTGATAAATGACTGGCTACAGGTACTGGGCTTTAGGAATTGAGGATTCACAGACATTACAGTTACAGATGTTACCAGTAAGAGCTGTACTGAACAACCCTGACCCCTGTGTGGGTCACAGATAGGTCATCAAATCTTACAGTTCCTTTAAGTGAAGTAAATCCCCAAAAGCACAATAGTGAATAGAATGGAAAGAATTTTAGAATGTAACCAATGAAAACCCTGTTTAAAAGAACTGAATCATTTGGTGGCCCAGGGGGCTCACAAATCACAGAAGTCATTCTCAACACTTTCTGGAGGGGATTATTGTAGAAGCTGAATGAGCTATTTTATAGAACCATTATTCTCCATGCAGAAAAAACAAGTGTTCATTTTCAAAATGTGTGTGATTCCATAGTTAATCAAGCCCCAGCCCCCAGAACCAATACATCCACTTCCACAGCTGTTTAGTGTGGACTTGTGTTGTGACTCTTGCAATTCTGTTGAGCCTTCCGGGCCACCGTAATTACCAATAACATGGACTGTTTTGGGTTTTTTTTTTCTTCAGAAAAATAATTATTGCCTGTAAAAGCAACTGCACATTTTGCTATAGGGTTAGAGAGGAGCGTGGGCAAAGTGACTGGTATAGAAGCAAAATATCTATAGGCACTATTAGTGACAGGCATAAGGTTAGTGTATGTATGTGCTATGCCCTTTAAATACCTTTCAGCTTCAATGCATTCTGGGTATTTTGTTCTTACTCAATTGTCCTGGATCATTATATCAATGACTTTGTTTATGCAGCTTGTGGTGTTGAACAAGTGCCACCATTCTGGGCACACAATTGTTAGCGAGCTCCGTAATGCCCCAAATGCGACATCCACAGCTTGTCGTGGCTTTATCTCTGTGTGAGCCCAATCAATGCAGCTGATCGATGGGAAAAGGCCCTGCGGCAAAAGGATCCGAGCACCGGAACTCAACTCTGCTGCTACACAGACCTTTAAGCACAACAATGCACTGCACAGTGTGTATGGAAACTATATGGGCCAAATCAGCCCTTATGACTGTTACAACTGTGGTGTGGAAACAACTGGTTGAGATGTTGTTTTGCCCCTCATGTCCTAGGGCCAAGAGTGGCAAGGAGAGGAAGTGAATATTTTCAGTGAGAAGATTAGTGATTCGACGGATTTGCTGTTATGCCCTTGGGCAAGAAACTTCACCAAACTTGGGGTGGTTGTGGACATTTTAATAGAATTAAGAACATATTGTCTAAGAATACTAAACAAAACATCTCAGTGAGCAGAACCTTAATGATAAAGCAATAAACAAGCTCTTATACTATAACTCATTCACTTAGCCTAAATACCGTTTCAAAGTTCTGAGCTTATTGCTGTAAATCAATATTATAACCATTAACAATAAATGCACAATATAAATGATCTATTGTCCCATTATTGCACTAATTACTGACTGAAAAATGTCTATGCTTCTTTTTCTGTAAGGTTTAATTAGACTGTGACTTGGCTTGGTATCACCACCTGCTTGTCTCCAAGGGCAGAGATGCACTTAATGCTCTACTGTGGAACATTCCAGGTACAACAAAATAAGTTCCATGGAGACAAGTAGGTGACAAACTCTCCACCAGAGTTTACTTTTAACAGTAGAATTGGCCCAGCGAATGAACAGTGTTAAACTGGAGATAGGTAATGACCATGAGATTATGCCCTGTGTTCCTGTTTCTATGGTAAAAAGACCATTTTAATAATATTGCCTTGTGGGTGTAATGGAAAACATGTATTATCATTTTCTAGGAATTGAGTTCAGAGATTTGTGCTCTCCTCTCAGCACCACTAACTTGTGTGTTCCTGGGAGAGAGTCATGAAAGGCTTTTTTGTGTCTGTGAATTTGAGATTCATAAATAATTGAGCTCAGTCGCCGGGTGTCGTTAAACCCCCTCTTCTCAGCTGCTCTTTTAAAATAGTCACTTTTAGTTCTTGCACTCAGCCTCTGGAGGCTCTCTCTTACTACTACATCTGTAAGTTCCACACATACATAAGGCACTTGGCACTGGGTCATTTTCATAGTCATGAATAAATTGCATGTGACAATACCCAATACCCACTCTCCATTCTCAGTATGTAACTATAAGTTGGTGACCTCCACAATTTTCCACCTGTCCAAAACAAACATATATCCTAGGCTGAGTAAACAAGCAAATAAATATGCACAAACACAGGAGATGGGGCTGGTCACAGCTGCCTCTGAAATGACCTTCAAAGGGAGAGGCATGGTGCGTTCAGGCGCAAACCGACAGCAGGGCGTCAAACCTAATAGTGCTCTATGTTTCTGGCAGATTACTCTGTGCCCTTGTTTTCACATACATATCCTGTATCATTCTTCATTCTCACCACAGCAAATACTATATTGGCTGTTGTCCTTTGGTCTAATAAAAATAAAATTTATATATGGTTTTCTATAACATGACTGTAGCAAGATTAGTTTTTGCAAGATTTGCAAGTCCACAGACTCTTGAGAATCCATCTTGTACATCTTTCGCATCAGTGTTTGAGCTCAGATTCACGGCCGAATTGGAGTGATTGGACCAATCACAGAGCAGCAGTGTAGTTTGAGCAGAAGCCAAAGTGAACGGTCAAACAAACGCCAAAAAATATCATAACAAGCAACAAGCGTCTGACATCATAAGAGTCAGATGCACACAAGTTCTTTTGTTTAAGAGAAAGAAAGAGGTGCTTTGAGCATTTGTGGACAGTGAAGATGTCTGTGCTTGGATCAGCAGCGGAAGATGTCTCATATTAACAATGCGATTTGCAGTCGATTTGTATCTACCTTCTGATATGTTAATATAAAAGGATATCGCAGAAAATTACTTGTAAACAAATTATGGTACAGGTTAAGGTTTTATTTAGGTGTTATTATTAAGCTATTGATGAACCATTTTTTTCTTTAATGTAAAATACATTAGATATATTTTGATTTCTATTTCCCATTGCCACCAATAAAATGATGTAGTATAGATTGCAATGTCCACAAGCTCTGTTAAACAAGTCTGCAAGTCAGTGAAGGACACTTGATAGTGTTTTCTAATTAAACCAGTGCTGAGTTCCTCAAACACAGCTGCCCCCCCCCAACCGAAGCCCCCTCTTGTGAGATCCCACTAGCCTAATGGTTCAAATAGAAGGCCTCTGAGACTTACCACCGAGCTGTATATTACAATAGAAACAGACACATTCAAATATATTATATTGACTTCAATGCATTTTTTTACCTTATCCGACCCCAATGTACAATTACCAGAAGTTGCCAAATGAGTGCAACGAGAAACTGAGTGTAATTTGATCTTTCATCTTAAAATAAGTGGCCCCATAAGAGCGAGACTCAGTCATCACAAGTGACCAGCTGCACAAGCTCCTCTGCTATTTCTGTTCAAACATCACAGCTAAACAACCACAGCACGCACCAACCTGATGGAGGAGATTCTGTCATAATAAGTGCTCACAGGAGGCACACGGGGGATTACAGCACTTTATCTATTTCATTAATGCTGCCAAAAAGAAAACATAGAGAGAATAGGCTGTGGAATATGCATCATGGTTATCTTAAATATGAAAAAGTAGGAATTTAATTTATGCCAACAAACTTAAAGCAATGCAAGGCAGGTTTTTCTGTATAGCACAATATATTTATACCATGTAATTGAAAGTACACACAATTTAGAACAATATTAAGAATATAGTCTCCTACACTCTAAAATGGCTGCCTTATATTGGGCAAAATGCTTACAATCTTTTTTATTTTGCATCATAGTACAAATAAACACCGGGGGACATTTTTTTTCCTTACAGAGGCTGGTAGGTTGTTCCAGAAATCTAAATCATTCAAGTGTACGGGGTTTAAAAGCACAGCGGAAGACGTCCTGTATTACCACATAACATCACAAGGTGGAATAGACTGTTTTTCGATTATGCAGGGTTTGTGTGTCAAATGAATGAAACAAAACACAACTCCAGGTATATTTTTATGAGGAAACAACATTATAACATAGATCATAAAATAGTGTAATACAGGCCCTTTAAATATACTGTTATTGAACTGCATTTGACACATCAGCATCACTCAGCGTCAGAATTAGAATTACCCTGCAGAATTACCCCCTTTGTGCACATTTGTTGTTCACATATACAGTATATATAATAATTCCGCCATAAGGGCCAACTTGCGATCGATAAAAACAAGAACTAAAAGCAGCAAAGAACAAGCACAACTAATTTACAGTCAGTTTGTGTACATTTAATTAGCATAATGTGTTTAGCGGTTGAGGTGAATAGCTAGTTAGGGCTGCTAAATGAATGCATTCAACACGGAGGCTTAGGTAGTGATTGTGAAGCGGACAGGAATCACAAACTGAATACTTGTGGGTTTATCAGCCTCTCCGTACTGTACTTAAACTTGGTGAAGATATTTTAAGCAGATTTCATTAAATAAACATAATGCCACTGCTCCACTGTGCCACATTCACACTGTCAAGGCTCTAATATGAATATAATATTAAGCTCTGAAGGCTGTTATAATGTACACACCCCACCCACTGAAAACACACAAACTCACCAACAGCACTTTTGTCAAATGCTTTAAATAAACATTGGTAGATCATGGTTTATCAATTGGACTTTGGTGAGGCTTCATCGAGCTAAAGTTGCACTGTGGAGCATTCTCGTCTCCACGGAGATGTTTTTCCTGGATTGTTCGACAATATCCGCGCTATTTAAAGCTGCACTATGTAGTTTTTCCTTGTGGAGGGTTTGCCACTTGTTTGTCTCCATGGTGATGTTATAGGTATACACTGTACAGCAATAATTACACAGTTACGAGTCAGATCTGTGGAAAGGTGGTCCTGCTCACTATAAAAATGTATGTTTTTAAGGGACTTTTGAGCAATAAAAACTAATAATTGAAGAAGACAGAAAAGATTATTATCAAATCAATGGAGACCAACAGGTGGATTCATATTTTCAGGTTATTTTTGAGCAATAAAACTTGTGTGATTCAATAAATCCAAGGTTTCATCACTCTCATGCCATACAGAATATTCCAAAAAAGCAATAAAGCAAACCCACAAAGAGAAAAGTTACACAGAGCGTCTTTAAGTTCCATGCAGGCCTATTTCGGGGTATTCAAATGATGCCGTCAGCTAAATTAATATTTCAAGCCCTAAATACTTACAACAATCCAAGTATACTCAATCATCACCTTTTCCAAGTGCAAATCAGAGCACAAGCCTCCGAGGGCCGGTGCTTAACCCCCCACACTCGACGTGATCCAAACACTTGATTAGGATCTTACACTTGAGATTGTCATTTGTATAACACCATTAAACAGTAGCCTGGGGACACAGCTAAAAAAGAGCTGATCCCCTGCCTCACTGTCTGACCCCTGACTACTTTTTTAGGATATGTTTTTGAACCAGATTATTCCTGCCTCGTGAGGATGACTCAGTGCGGAAGATGCAATTTCTCTTCTTCTATGGGTGTGAAGTAAATGCCCCTTGTAAAGATATGTACTGTGGAAATTAATAAGAAAAAGTCTGTCAAGGAAAGGTGCAGCTCACTTCAAGCCTGTAGGTTTGGTGAAAGAGCAACACGTAAACTGGGCAAACAAAATTGAACTGACAGTGGCCAAGAGCTTGCTGCATAAATCCAGCTACAATTTCTTTTTATTTTGTTTTTGTAACCTCAAAACACTTAAGAGCTGGTGATCTTTCAACTTTCTTTTATTATGTCTATGTCTATGTCTCTTTTATGTTTAAAATATAGCTTAAAATATCCTGATAATCCCCATTTAAATGCCCATATCTGCTATTTTCTGATCTGTGTTATAATGTTGTTTCCTCATCAAAAGCCTTTCCGGAGTTGTGTTTCATTCTCACAAACACACAAAAGCTGTATATTTAGTTACGGAAAACACATGTTCCACCTTGTGATGTTATGTAGTAATACAGGAAGTGCTCCATTATGTTTTTAAACTAGAATCATCTGGGTAATTTCAGCCCTGGAGTTGCCGATCTCTCCTGCACAAAAGGTAAACTGTTAAGTGTAAAAAAAAAAAACGGCTTAATGACCGAGGTGGACCAGAGCGTTTTGAGCTTTAGAGATGTAGACAGACTAATAGTAAGGTAACAGTGTTTTAGCGTGGTTTAAATCTTAGACGGGTCAATTTTGTGCAAAGTCGGACCTTTAAAGCACCTCCTGTGGTCTTGGCTGGGGTCCTGATACGTCTACTTCATGTGAAACACCGAATAACCGTGAACATCCATCTTCCATTCAGCGCTATTGTTATAATTACAGCGTGCCTTAAAGCAAAGTTTGTGGTCAATACTAGAAATAATACATCAATGTTCCACTACCAAGCCACGCAGACCACCCAGCCAAAGACCCTTATTTCAAAGCTCTGACTCCAAGACGTGATTCTCTTGATGTTTTCACCGCTGCCTTTTTTTCTCGACCCATTTTTTCAAGCAATTTCTCGCACCTAATTAAGCAATGAATTTCAAAAAGTCAATCAGAAAAAATGAAAATGGTGAAATTGCGTATTTATAGATGGAAAAACTCAGAAACTAAACAGGTCTCACATTCTGACAGTTTGTGTATAAAAGGAAGTGAACATAACTCATTTATAAGCTATTCTTTGCATTTGTATACTGTATGTTACAACTGGTGAGCATTAATTAAATATAGCCCAGGAGCAAACCTATTCCAGCACAAAAACATCTCCCTGCCACTCTCTGTGCTGGTTGCGCTTCTCTGAATATTTTAGTATTGATGAGCCCATTACTGACGATAACACAGTGCTATGTCAGCAGCCTTCACGCACACATGAGGAGTCCAGTTACATCTGCTGCCCTCAGCTGGGACCTCGCTGTGGAGTTGTGTTTGTTTGTGTGTCTGTGTGTGTGTGTGTGTGTGTGTGTGTGTGTGGAAATGCATGGGGGATCTGACTTACTGGAGTCAGTTCAGTGAAGTGTACACCCACATCATTAAAGGCTGTGGCGAGGGCATGAAAAGTGATGATGCATGGTGTTGATACGACTACGTGAAAAGCAAACAAATTACTAAATAAATCTCCAAATAAAAATCGTATTCATATTTTTGTAGTCCTTTTAAATGCATCATATTATGTAAATCAGTGTCAACTGGTGGTGAGGGTACACAGGCACAATTAAAGCGCAATTAAATCAGTCAAATCTAATAGTGTTTTCCCCTTTGCAGTACATTTTGATGATTTTTTACATAAAATATCAAAGCAAAAAAAGGTCAACCAATAAGAAAGTATAGTTACTGCTTTAACTCCCTACTTAGTAAAGACTTAACATGTGTAAGTGGTTACTCAGTGAAAGCTTTTGGAGAACTCATGACCAAAAAGTTTGGGAAAGATTGATTTAACTGATAAACCGCAATTAGGATCGCAAGTATGGTCAACATTAAGCTTTACCCACAAACTCACAGAGGCTTTGATAACTAGAAAAAAAATAAATACACTAACCACCGGCTTTGGGTTTACCAAAAGTAGAAGTAGGCAGGGGCCAAGCCGGGACAGAGCAGAGGAGCAGAGACGGGTGGACAGCAGGTCGTGGGAAGGCACAATCTGACCCTCACAGGGCAGCGCTCGTACACTCACCACAAGACGAGGAATTTCAACAGTTTGTACTAAAATATAGCCATCAAAGCCTGGATTGTGCATCTTAAAAGAGCGCCTTTAAGATTAAATTACTTTAAACTGAGTGCATGGAATGTGTGACCGTTTTGTGGCAAAGACTTGAATGGTGTTTCTGTTGTTTTTAGAGAAAGTGTTGGATGGTGCTTCTCAGGCCGGTGCATGACTTGTCCCGATGCGTCCAGATACTAAGCACTACTGTTCATTTTTTCTATATTTTGTTAACTTTCAAGACGTTTTGTGCTCGACTTTTATGGGTGTTTCTATTGCTCAAAAATATAATAATTCCTTCTGAGAATAGAGGCGACTCTCCGCAGATTTGAATTAACGTAGCGTAAGGCTGTAACCTGCCTGTCTCTGTTGTGATAGATATTTTTAATCTTGACTGTGGAACATTCTAAAGCAATAACATTTCCTTGGAGATAAGCAGGTGGAGGACATAGTGCACTTTAAAGTTGTGAATTTGCTCAAAATGAATTACAATTATAGCATGATTTGAAAATGCATTTGATAAATAGTGCACTTTTTGGAATTTTACATTATATTTTCCATTCACTCTGCACATTTGGTGGTGGTGTGTCGGCAATAAAGCCAAAAGCCACAGCTGCCCTGGGGTAGACTGACAAAAGCAAGGCCACTCTAACCACCACCGCATATGACTCACACACACACACACACACACACACACACACACACACAAACCTGCACATTTAGCACCAGTTCTTCTCTCACACTGAAAACACTCTGTTCCACCTGGTGATGTCATCGTGTGGTGATA
>KN494140.1:0-12614 GCA_000787155.1 Scartelaos histophorus | reverse complement strand
CCACACAGTCAAAGCACTTAGTTTGGCTAGTTTTGGAAAACCCGTGATGGCGATAAGGGAATATGACAAAAGAAAGGTATTTTAACATGGCTTCACTAATCCTTAAACCCCAAAATCGGGTGAAAACGGCGCTTTGAAGTCGTCTTAAGTTGGTCCCGGAGTCAATTGAGCCTCCAAATGATCAATACTGAGCTTTAGTTCAATAAGAGTGATTGTGGTGAGTCAAACGCGATCACATTAGCATCACTGCTGCTGACTAAAGATTTACTGTAAACTGTTACTTAACGGCCTGATGCACAACTGGAGTCCTCTTAGATAAAAATAATACAGTGTTCTGTGGTTCAAGTGGCCACCTAGGCAACAGGCTCACAGGCTCCCACCGCCTTGACTACAATTTCATATGGACTAGATAGAGCAAAATACTACAATAAAGAAGGACATCTGTTAATCTGTGTGTCCGACAGAAAGATAAAGTTTAGCATTTAGGAGTAGCATCCATGGGTTTGGCATACCAGTATACCGCTTATATGTCATTGTAGTTCTTTTTTACATTCAGTTTAATTTGATTTAATTTATTATTACATTTAGGGCTAGTCTTAGCTAATGTCTAGTAATTTGGTAATATTGCAATCATCCCTGTAATATCATTAGTAAAGTTACAGTGACCTTGACAGAAGTCCTTCAATGTCAAAGTAAAATGAACCACTAGCCAAAACATCTGAAGAAAGGCATAACTGATAGAGTTACACCAATCCAGCTTTTTCAGTTTCAGTACCATAACTTTAAGTATCTGCGAATTATTGATATTAGCAGATACCAGTGCTGAGGCTGAAAACAGCATATTCCCTTAGCCTAAAAGTTTAAAAAAATGATCCAAATGTGTTATGTAGCTGTTATTTAACTCAAGTGCTCACAGAATAACTTTGTATAAATAAAAATTCAAACATTATGAGACTTTCTTGGCCAACTATGACCAATAAATAGTCTTATTACATCAATTTCTTGGCCCAACCAGAAGTCCATAACTTATTCAACACATTTTTCAGTTTCACCGCCGATATCGGATACCAGTTTGGGATCGGTGCTAATAACTGTGAATAACAGTGTTTAAGTGTGCTACACTATGCATTTCTACTTAAATTTGTTCATTTTCCCTTGTTTCATAGCCATTATTAAGTAGTGGTAAGGTAAAAATGGTAGTAAGTTGCTGCATTCGTTAGGTCATACCAATTCAAACACACAGTATGTTTTTGTTCATCATGTTTTACAGTGTCCAACTTTACTTGGACAATATAAAAAATAAGTTGTCATCTGAAAGTCTCACCTGATGAATCTGTATCTCCACCTTCAGAGCCTCCTGTAGCGTCTGTAATTCCATCATGGATCTAGTCAGTCTGCCAGCCGATCGATCAGCCTGACCAACAAGAAGGAAAAAATAAAAATATTGTCAAACTTTTTCAACTTAGGCTGCAATACTGACAGGTTGCCATAACAACTACAAAAAAAAAATTAAAAGACTATTGTGCTGTGGTATTTTAATGTTTTAAATGTAAACAATTGTTCAACAAATAAAATACATTTTTACATTTTAGCTTTTGCGTTTTTTGTTTTTAGTTTAGATTTGGTTTAGTGCAGTACGTACATTATCAACAATCTTGCATCCAACCAATGGATCAGTAGTAAACATGGTCATTTACAGTGCGCATAAGAGTTTATATGCATATAACAACATGCTTTTCTAAGTAATTAAACTATTATCCTTTTGTTTCTACTGCAGTGTAGCACAACAATGAGTTAAAACCCTCACTAATTTACTTTTACTGTAAAATAAATTACTCCAAGGATTTCCAAATACAACATGCTCTGTACAAGTTGATATTTCCGATATGTTAACATTTGTCTTGAAGAAAGTTTTTAAAAGTAATTATTGTATTCATTTATTGTTGACAATTTGATATTACAGACTTGTGTAACTTTATTTTAAAGTTATTATGACCTGTAGCATTTCAAGGTCAGTCCACTGTTCCTGAGAGCATCCTGGAGGATTGGAAGAGACAGCCTTGTTTGACCTTATTTGACCTTGAGGCAGAGACCACCTCTGAAAACAGGAAGTTCTCTAATTTTTTTTTCCCCTTACCAGGCCGTTTCCATGACAACAGATGTGACCCACACGGATTCTATTGAAGTTATTATTAAGGGTTTTTTAAAACTTCCGGTCCAGTCTGAAAACCAGTACATTTTATAATCCTTAACTTTTATAGGGCTAGTGTACAATATTATTTGTTTTGGAAAAAGTGACATGGTCATCACAGTGATAAGGATTTTAACTTTTTATGTTGATTAATATGTTTATATTGAAACTGAAATGTAAGAATATTAGATGGTGATTTATGTTTTAATGTTCACAGTATACACTTCAAACTAGGGCTGCATGATTTTGGAAAAATATCAAATTTCGATTCTTGTGACAAGCATTCCATGTACGACTTGATATGCAATTTACGTTTAGATGGCAGGTTTCTATTCTAAGTTTGCATTTTAAAAATGTCTGGGAGCTTTTAACATTTGAGAGAAGACTGAAATCTGAAATTATAAAACTAGTACAAGGATCATGTGCATTTCCAAACATGTTTGTAGAGGTGTGAACTGGAACTTAGCAAGTTTTTTCATTAAATAATTTCAATCATTGATCATTCAATTGCAATTTCAATTTGATAATTGATTAATCTTGCAGCCCCACTTCAAACACATCCAAGAGAATGAATGTGGTTAAGAGGACTGAGCTAATACATTAATAAATACAACAATGCCATACATTGAAATGTCTGTAATTCTTGTATTTGCATTTAATTTCTTTGTAGAGGCCTAAATAACAAGGTTAGCAGAGTTACACATAAGACAATACCAATTTGTTTGAAGAGGAAATCATGTTACTTAAATAATTGCAGTGTTTGCAATTTTTGAGACCTGCTAATAAATGTATGTGTCATGTCCGCACCTTAACAGCGTCTCCAGTAGGAAAACCATCCAACTGAAGCATTAAAGTGCCGCTGGGGAAACACACAAGAAACAGAGCACAAAAGCTTAATATACAAAACACAGCAAACAACTGCGTATACAAATACCTGAATTTGGGAAATATGGATATTTATAGAATATGTAAAAACTCACCACCTGCTGTGGGACTGGGCTCCACCCCTCTGTGCTGCCCTGAAACACAAAAACAACAATTCAGTCTAGGATTGTCAATATATTGGATTAGGATTGTCAGTATATGATACTGATCATCCATACTAAAATTAATATCGAAAGGTAGTACTCATAGATACTCATTTGAGCAAACATAAATACTATAACTCAGTACATTCACAAGATAGAAATGAACCTTTCCTGGAGAGCTTTAGAATAGAACAAGTATAAGATCATATAGACTAGTACACCCATGGGCCACAATGGATTGTAATATCGTGACAACACTAGAAGACAGTACAGTCAGTACTATCACAACCAGGAACACAACAGTGGTTTAAGAGTAGATACAAAGACTTAAAAGTTATTTGTTGAATAACAGTTTAGGAAGTTAATATTTTAAAAGTGTGATTATCAACAAGTAAAGACACTCTTGAGGCTCTGCACAAATGAATAAGAAAGTTTGAGTTTGTATCAATTGCAAAAGGGTCACATACTTGCACACTGAAGGAATTATAATTAGAAATCATTATAGAAGCATTGTGAACCGTTGTAAATGTGTTTTGGATTAGCCACTTAGCACTCTCACACACAAAAAGACAGTGCTATTGTTTCTATTTGCTTCACAAAACTAGGAGGATGCTAAAAATACATTTAGTAGCCTATTTATTGGTGTTTTGTGATTAAACTTAAATGTAGAGTTAAATGTTAGTACAGCTAGTTTTGTGTAGTATTTAGGACTGGTAGTAAACAGGATTTGGCTTTTTTCTTACTGCTCCCTGTGGCTAATCTTTCACAAAAGTTACAAGGAAATTAGCCTTTAACTATAATTATGGTAATTGTAATGTTCGGTGTATTTTTGGAATACACTGATTGCTTTAAGCTATAAAATGGTGTTAAATGTATGCAAGAAAAGGCATAGAATGAGAAAAAATATGGTTTATACTACAATATGTCAAGTTATCAAGGTGTCAAGGAGTACGCATAAAATCCAACAGGCAAAAGTGGCTGTTGAGCCTGAATCAAATATTTGCCAGAACTTTTCTAAGAGAGTATTGGAAAGATTACTTGTTCCTGATTTTTTGTAGAAAAAGGAGCAGTCTTGTCCAAACTCATGAGATGTGTGACTATACAGCCTTTTACACACAAGCTCCATGTGTCTATAATGAACAGTCACTGCAGATCACTGGGCAGAACACGATTTTGCCTTAATTTCTTTCCAGAACAGGGTGAATTGGTATTTTTGACAAGTGAAAATGAACTCAAAAAATCTTTGTTTAAATGTAAGTATCAAGCAAGTCATCTACAAATACTGAAAGAGCAAAGTAACACCTTTACAAAGTAGTTTTCTTGTTCTAGTTCATTTTGTTAATACTGACAAATACTCACAAAGGTTTGTCCAAGTGTTGCCCTAGGTAGCCTACTGCAATATTCAACCCCAGAAAATAAACATTGCTAATTAATATGCATGTTTATTTAACAAACATGACTCACATTTGAAAAGACTTTGAACATTTCCTTTCTTGTTCTTATAATTCACTGTGCAACTTTTCTGGTTGAGGGTCCACTACCTACTTGTCTCCTAGAAGATGTTATTTCTTTGCCTGGAGTGTTCCGTAGTATGGCATTAAATATATCTATCTCCATGAGTTACTAAGATGCAACCACAAGCCAAGTTACAATATTTTTCAATGTGTTTTTGTTTGTTTGTTTGTTTGTTATATAAGATAACATAAATATATAGTATAAATATGGAAAAGATGAATGCCATACAGTGGAACATTTCAGGTGAAATTCCAGACAAAGAAAATAGCATTCAATAGTAGAGGACAACCCTAACAAAAAAGTTACGAAGGGTACCTTTAAATATGCTCAAATCTAGTATGCCACAGACATAATACTGTGAGAATATCTTATGCACAGATATTTTAAGTAAAAGTATTCAAACCATTGTGCTTAAAATGTAAATGTTCTTTCCCCTATAAATATAACTTTTTAAAAATGTAGAAATACAACAGGTGACATAAAAAGTAAACATGATATGATAAAAAGTTAACATACAGAACATCATACATATCTCAAACTGTGTGACATCTTTTGCAAAACAGCTCTGAAAACATTGAACCATGAGGCACGTACAAAACTGCCCTTATTTATAGGCCTGTTGGTAGTAGCCAAGTTCAGCCTTTGCCTCTGTCGACTTCTCCAATCTAGAAAAAAGTTTACACCTACCAAGCATTTCCGACAATTAGACAGTGCAAAAGTATGCTGAAGGGCCACTGACACATGCCATGCCTTTAATTGTAGTGATTGCTCCCTGGGTGGGACATGAAGTTGTCTCTGGGATAAACTTCCATGAGCATCACATGCCGCTGGAGCACAAGGCCCGACCCGGAAAATGGAGGGTTTCCAGATGAAAGGCGTCGCGAGAGTTGACGAACTGTTTTTGTTTCCCCGGTCAAATTAATGTTTTATAACCTCTTTATTACACTACTCCGGCCGTCTCCACGCTCCAAAAAATCTCTGTTTATAAGAGTACAGATTGATTCAAAGTGTCACATCCACGTTTAAACTTTAATTAAAAGCTATTATTTAGGTGTTTAGGAGAGAGTGTTGGTGCTAAGAAAAAAACAAGTCAAAGCGATTCTCACATAACCGACATTGCTCCGACTGAGAGAACAAGTGGATAACGTTAGAAGAACGCCCAAGAGTGGATCGGCCGAAGGGACACAGAGCTGTGATTGGCTGTTCCGGACCCAAGAGGCGGGCCTTAGGTTTCCGCCGCTCTGATTGGAGGTTCTGTTGTCTGTCAACCTGTGACTGACGCTCCGGCTTCTGAAAGGAGCTCAGCGGGGCAGCTACAAGTTAAAACACACTATCTTTAGAGGCTGTGAGCTATGAGGAGAAGTACTCACACAACTTAAACAACTCTCAGTGAAGTTTACCAAACCTTGTTATCTGCTAGTTTCTTACATAAAACATCTGTAACTGGAATATTTCCATCCTCATTCCTACACAGTTCAGTGAGAAGAGTGCATCTTAAATGAAAAATGCAACATTAACACATTGCTGTTAATCTGAAAACAAGTTGTCATACTCCATACAAACTCTAATCGCGGGAGCCTGGAACAAACTTGTAAACAACGTTGTAGATAGCATTTAGATGTTTATGAGTATATAGGACTTTGCTGCAAAAGTGAGATCGTAATGGGTTTCCTTTATTATAGATTAATAATAATAATAAAACATCCACGGTACCGTCAACTTTCTGTGGGCACCGGGCGGACACCGACTGCAGTCAGCAGTCCATTTTAACCAATGACAGCCCTCGGTCCCTCCGGCCGATACATTCTACCGTCAACCATAACTAGCCGCTAACGCTAGCCGTCCTGTTAGCAGCGCTGGCTAACGCTATGAGCCATGCTGGTAACTTACGTCAAAGAAAAATAATAACGTCTGTGGGCTACGTGAAAGAAAAAAGAAAATGTGATACAAGAAACCCGAAGTCAAACATTCCTAACAGACGCCATCTTTTAAAATTTCTGACACCAGGCTGGCTGCCATTGGTGAAGTTCTATCGGCCCCTTGTCCTCCAGAATATCAACTCCTAGAATAAGAAACACACCAGCTAAATAGATAGAATCACACCGGAATACAGCTAATACAGCACCAAACCGCCTGCCAGCTGCAACACCTGCCCACAAACACTCAAAACACACAGATAAAAGACAATAGTAGCCGTGAGGTAAAGTTTGAAAAGAGAGAAAATTAAAGTTATGAAATTAAAAAGCCCAATGTGCACTTACTCAGCAGCAGTCCTCCTCTAGATTAATTAAATAAATATCTAAAAGAAGCCGATCCACGATGGAATAAGAGCACACGAACAGCTCCGATGGACTCCTTCCCACTCAGCCCTAATTTTGTCCCTGTATTTTATATGAACTTTTGGTATTTTTGTCTAAAAACAGAGAAACTGAAGCTACAAAACAAGAAGAACTCTTCTTCAATCTCATTCAGCTCAGCCTAACCACAGCGGAGATCACTACGCCTCGGAGCTGGAGGAAGGGGAACAAAAAGTACTTCTAGATCCGATTTCTACTCATTTATCAGCGACAAACCGATTGGTATTTGCGTTTGGTGACGGTAAAGTTGGTTAAATCGAGCCGATGAGAAGGTACATCGGCTAATAAAATGTGTTCGGGAAGCGGACTAGTTTTTGTGTTGGTGCGGCGAATTTATTTCACTTTGCCTAAGGAACGGCGGTGCTGCGACTCCCATTGCCTAGGGAAAAAACCCGGATGTAAACTCAGTGAAACTCTATGGAGAGAAAGTCGGCTCACACTCGCCATGAAACTCAGCGGAGACACGGAGCAGTTTGTTGGGTTGTTTGGCGTCCTCCGCGGCGCGGTCAGTGGGATGGAGGCGGCCTAGCGTCGGTCGGACTCCATGTTTAGTTTGGCCGCTGAAGCCGCTGGACCACTGCACACTTTGTCTGTCGAGGAGAAGAGGGGGGAGGTGGGGACAAGCAGGGGGCAGGTGGATACGGCCTTTTTTTTATTATAGCCCACTCTACGTTCAGGGGCTGTTGGACTAAAAGAAATAACTAATTCTGACGCCAGAGGGAGTCAGGGCCAACCGCCTCAACAAATGGCATAACACAGAGGGCCTATTGGCTGTAGTAACCTATGTGGAGATGCAAAATAAAAGTAGGCAGCTGGGCCTGCAATATATTAAATAGAGTAGGAGGAGCAAATCTTCCCAAATAGGCTACTTTACATTATAGGCGAAAGCATTGTCTATAACCTTTTCTATAGTTTTGAGTTAAACTGACTCAATAAAAGGGTTGTTTTTGGTGTGATTTACGATTTGCAATCACAATACAATTAGAGGTGACGCAGTCAAAACAGTGTATAAAACAAAGTCTAAAATTAGTTTTTGGCTTATTGGATGTATCCTAAGAAATAACATTGAAATATTATTTATTCTGTAAATGGATATGGTCAAACTTTATTCTTTCTCCTCAGGTCTATATAGCCTACTGTGTTGAGGTGAATGCTGGTGAATCTCAAACAAAGGCTAAATCCAAGTAGGCTCACACTTTTAACCCTGACTTGGCTTCTTTGGGGTTGAAATAAAAATAAAAACAACAAAAAAAAAACATGGCATTTCTACTTTTAAATCTTTTGCAGGTCTTAGATGTCCTGTCATCCGAGGCCATATATGAGAATCAAGATCCTGGATGCAAATAGTTGTCATATGAGAAAAGCTCCACTAGAGGGAGTGGTGGTACAGTGCTTCAGCTCTGCTGTACCTCAGTCAGGTCATCAGTCATCTGCACAAGTTTATTTAGGGATTTAGAGAAAGTACCAATAACAACCTTTTTAGCCACAACTTACCAACAACTACAACTTCAGTTTTTCAACAGAACATAACTCTATACATGCAGTTGCTTCAGAATGTCCTATTTTGAATATTTTTAAAGAATTTGTATCTATTGGTAATTCCCTACATTATTCAACTGGGAATATGAATTGCCTAGACCCATATAAATAGTTCAAATATAAACATACCACATAAACATATCAATGCATAAAAACAGTGTTTAGTGATGGGACTTTTGATTCTTTATGGGATGCAAATCTTTTGGATCTGTTCATTTCAAAGAGCTGCTCAAAATACTTTTTTCATATTTATTTATAAAACAGGACTCAGTGTGATAACACTAAAAGAAATGACCAAGACTAAGATTTGATTAAAATGGTTCAAAGTGAGGGGAAATGTATCTACTTTATGGGTAATGTAGATGTTGCACCGGAATAAAACAAACAAACAAACAAACAAAACAACAAACAAAAGATTTGTTTCTTTTTAAAAATGTGATTCATTTGGAACCATTCATGTTAAGGAACCATTCAAAAGAGCCACAAGATCAGTGAGGAACAGGTTATTGTATATAACAACACACACTGTTGTATAGCGTACTTTACATCCACTCCAGTGTATTTTAAACTAATACATGTAAGTGTGGTACCTTGTTCTAAGCTTCTGCTCACGTGACCTGTTTATAAGGCCGTGCTTTGGTCATCTCACTTTACAGATTGTGTTACTGGTGTGATTGGTTTGCAAATTGATTTGCATTAAATGGGTGTGTGTGTGTGTGTGTATAGTTTCATGTACCACATCACCAACAGCAGCTTTCAGAAATCAAAAGAATGAAAGAATTTATGGTTTTCAGATTGAGAATGTGATGTCATGCTCCTAAATGAGGGATGAGACATTTTTTCCTATAACATCAACACTAATGTTGAACTAGATCATTGCTTGTAGTGACTAAAACATAGAACTCACTGTATTACACCAAAAATCTGAATTGTTATGTTTTATTTATAGCTGTCCCTTATCTCTATTTGATACAATAATAATTATTATTATTATTATTTAGACCCAGGCCTGCATCTGAATCTAGCAATAGTTAGTACTTCTGGTAGAACAATCCTATTCATGTTTGTTCCAACAGCAGTTAGAATAATCTGGAATCAAAATGTTCCTTTTTTTTAACCCAATCAAAGACCACCACCCTTCTCGTGACAGATACTGCCTTCCTGCCTTGGTTAGCTCATGGTAACTGCATTAATGTTTCTGGTGTCTTTGTGTTGATGAGTTTTGCAGCTGCTGTTTGAAGGGGCCTCTTCAGATGTGGGCTCAGATCAGTGTAAATGCATTAGTCTTTTATGGAGATCCAGGCCCCACCATAGACCTACAGCAGCAGCAGACCTAAGCCAGAGCTAAACTAGAACTAAACCAGGCCAATATGAACCTGGGATGGACTAAGTGTCACTAAATCACTTGGAGAACAAAGACAGTGGAGTTAATACTGTGTGCCTGGTGCCTTTGAACAGCCAAGACAGCAGTACATGTATTGTTTGTCTTAATGGAGCTGCACTGCATAGATAGGGCAGAGGGTGCGAGCAAATGCTGTGAAAATAAAATAAAATAAAATAAAATAGGAGGTGATTTGTGGATGTAATAAATTAAGGGCATAAAGACAGTGTGAGAGAAGTCTGTTCATCTCTTTGCCTGAAATGTCCCTTAAACTTATCCATCTCCATGGAGAAAACTCAATGATATAGCCACACCAAGTTTCAGGTCAGATCTGTGGAGGAGCAACCCCACTCACAGTAAGAATGTATAGTATGTTTTTTCAAGGTGTTTTTGGCAATAAAAAATTAAGGTTTGCCATAAAAGTTGTATACAGCTACTCAATAACAGTACAAGTATGATTCTTTGTGAGGTCTATTGACACCATTTGACTCGGTTTGATGACATAATCACTCTGTGCCCGCTTCTTTCCGAGTCTTTGGAAAGTGAGTCACACGAGCCGTATGAACTAAAAGAGATGGATTTCATAATAGTCTTTATGTAACACAGATACTTCTATAGAGCTTTACTACTCCCACTCCTACACCTACCACACTGACCTGGAGAAGGCCGAGCAGAGTAAAGGGTTAGACATCTGCAACCTCTAACCACAACTAAGTACATCTGTAAATTTGTTTTGTGTTGTTAATTGCTATGGCGATAATTTCTCGTCATTCTGAAATATGAAGATGGAAAGACAAGGTGCGTAGTGTCTTGCCCAAGGATAGATTGACTATTGCATTGGTGGGGGCAGGGAGTGAACCACCAACCACCAGCTATAAAGACACCACTCGAGTCAATAAATTGCAAGATTCTCTTACATAAAAGACTACATTTTGGCAGACATTTCTATCAAATGTACGTAATTGAATTAGGTGTCTACCAGAATAAAAAAGTAACAACTCAGCGTCACCATGTTTGTTTAATCTATTTAGACCAAGTGCACCATATATCAATGAGAATAAAATACAGCATCAAATGGGGTAATATGCTACACTGAGTTGTATCAGGTTTTGACTGTGTTATTATGGTTTTCAATTTTTGTCAATTTACTCAAAGTTCTATATTGATTTATGCATGTTTGAGTAATCCTACAATGCCCTGCATTTGAGGTTTGAGTGCTCATAAAATCTCCGTTTTCACCTACTTGCTATCTCATCTTACTTAAAAAAATTCAGACAGGGGCATTTTACATGTAAGTCTTGTAGAGGGACGGCTTATCAGTTCTGCAGTTTTGAAGAAAGTCAGTGGACGCATTTCTATAATTAAGTAGTTTTAGATCAATATACTAGTATTTATTTATTTATTTTAGAATAATTACCTATGTAATAATGCATACGTTTTATATTGCGCTTTCAAAGATGCTTTACAGAGCATGATTCATTCACTCCATACTCAGTAGTGCTAAACTACTATTGTTGTCACATCTGTCCTGGGGCAGACTGATGAACACGAGCCTCACTGTGGCACCTTCCCAGTGGTGTCTCCCATCAAGTACTAACCAGGCCCGGCCTTGCTGAGCTTCTGAGACCTGATGGGATCAGGCTTTGACACGCTAGTATAGACACATGTGTGTTATAGTTTAATACTAAAAACACAGCAAAAAGCTTGATCTGTCTTCTTTCAAAATATTATAGCCTATATTTAGCCACTGACCTGTTATATGTCCAACTAGCACCAGTTGTTAATCAGTATGAGCACCCTCAAAAGTGATCAGATTAAGTTGAATGCACCACATGTGTTTGTGTGTGACAGGCCAGTCCCACCTCAGTGCTGTTTGATGGGCCTAATATTTCTGCAGGACAGTTATTATGAACAAAGAGACGCAGAGCGGAGGAGGGCACGGGACTGGACACACCACAGACGACCGCCACACTTTGAAGGAGCTATTTGGACCTGGATCAAAGAAAAAACACAACATTTTATTTGATCACTGTGAATGAGCTACAAAATACACTTTACTGGTTTTAAATACTGACCACATGCATGATTTGCATATGGCAAAAGGTAGTTTGCATTTAGGATGTTTTATAGCCGCTTAGCAGGGGAAGATAAAGACACAGACAAATGAAATGAACAGCTTGTATATAACTAAACGGAAATTAGAAAATGGCCCACTTTTCTAATTTAATTGCCATATGAATTTCAGGGTTGAAATATATTGACTAATCTCTTTTGTCAGTTTTGTTTATCAGTCCCTAAACATGTTTAATGGGTGTGATAGTGTCTTATATTTTACTTTAGCCCGTGGTGTGGGTTGTAGCAGCATCTTTATATAAACTCACTGGTGTAGGAGGAACACAGAGGCACGACTCAGAGCAACAGAAAACTAACAATAACTCGGCCACTTTAAATAAATAACTATAACACACAAAACAATATTAATACGATTGTGGTTTCTTAGTTTCAGGTATTATTTTTGTACATTTTAGCATCATAAACATACCTTATCCTGAACTCAGAAGGCTAAATGTTATGCTAATGCAATTGTAAAAAATAAATAAATA
>KN494137.1:4379-20002 GCA_000787155.1 Scartelaos histophorus | reverse complement strand
TGTTAAAAGCCAGAGAATAAAAGTGTAAAAGGTAAAAGGTAAAAGGTCGATGTTAACTTGAAAACTACTGCTTCATGACATAGTTTTGATCTTTTGAGATGCAAACAGACTAATAATGAGTTACAAACATATGTGAATGAAAAAACACAAGTCCAGGTACGTTGTTGGCTGTAACACACTGACGTGCCAAATATAGGACCTTTATTGTGACTTTATGCAGGTTTATGTTGTTAATCAGTGCGGATTACAGCGCGCCGTCATTCATCTCAGTAGAAAACAGCTTAACTGCTCTGTCACATGTTTGGATTGCTGTTGTAATTGTGTTGATAATTTCGCTGATTAAAGCCAATTACATACTTGAGATTCGGCTCTGAAGAAACCTGTTGTTACCTACGGGGCCGCAACTTTAAATGAATGATTCCTCTGCCTCTCTTGCTTCAGTTTCTGGTTGAGGGTCCGTCACCTGCTTGTTTCTATGGAGATGTCATTGCTCTGCCAGAAATGTTCCACAGTATGACAGCTCTATTTTACATTTATTCAATTACATTTGGTTTTATTACTCAGAAATACATAGATGGGAGCTGCCTCTTCACTGATCTGACGTATAACTTGGTCTGGTTTGGTCTCCGTGAAGATAGAAAGGTTTAATGCCATACTGTGAAACTTTCCAGACAAACATCTCCATGGAGAAAAGCACCTGAGCACCAAAAAAGTTACACAATGCACCCGTGTAAGAAGGGGAGTCCAGTTGGCGGTGTGTTTGGTGTGTGTGAGCAGATACAGGACTAAGCTGAAGTCATTTGAACACAGACACACAGACTGAAGAGAGGGACAATGCCAGATTTCTGCACTTTCCTCCAGGCTCAAGGCTTAAACATCACAGTGCGGCCATTATGTGTGAAAGAGATTGACAGACAAGCAGCTGCCTCCACGAGCTGGTCACATGCACACCCCACGTGATGTCCCCCAAACACCAATCTTTTCAAATGCAACATGTAAAACAACTGAACATGTCTGTCACGGGTTCGTTTCACAAACAAAATGATGGCGCAGTCGAAAAAACTTCACTTAAGTGGTTTTTTATTTCTGCCACAGCCCAAGGTGCAATATTTACAGTGAAAACAGTCCAAAAATAAAGTATTTACAGGAAAACTTACAACAGCAGCAGTCAACATTCACCAGTACCTACAGAGTCAAGCCAAGGACAGACACTGAATGAGCTGCGCTCTCCCTTTATATATCCGTAAGCCCCTCCCCCTGGGCTAACCAATTAACCAATCACAAGGTTTTAAGGTTAAAACATAGACAAAACTATACTTATAGGCATAAACAAATTACCACACAGCATAGAAACAATTACTCCAATAACCCCTCATATGGTTATCTCTTATGAGCCCCATAAACTTAAGGAAAACAAAATAAACACGAATGAACCGTAGTGGTTTAGTCCGGTCATGTGACCCCCCATTAGCGCGCCACCACGCGCTATTTAAAGTGTAACCCGGAAGTGCCCCGGTTTGGCCCCTGGACCAGAAAGCGATGGCGGCAGCGGCATGACTGCGGTAACAGGTAAGTGTGTGGCGCGTAGGCTTCGAGTGTGCACCCTCGAAAGCACTCGCGGGGAAAAAAAGAGTCCGGGTATTGAGGAGCTGGGCTCCGCAAACGAGAGGCGCAAAGGCGCAAAGGCGCGCTCTGGTGCCAGAGAAGCCGCGCCGGCCGGAGCATGACGGGGCATTACCGGCGCTCCGTCACAATGTCCCTATTTGTAAAATGCTATGGAGTAATGAATTATACAGTAAATTACAACAAATATGGTGCCAATATTTAGCCTATGCTAGTTTGTGGTTGTCCAACTGTGCCTGGTATGCTCCACGTATTATGCTATGCTATTTTCTGATCTATGTTATAATGTTATTTCCTCATCAAAAACATAGCTAGAGTTGTGCTTTGTTTCATTTACACGTTTAACACTTGCTAGATATCTAGGGTGAGTTCATCTCTGAAACAGAAAACACAGAAAACACCACCTTGTGATGTCACGTGGTAATACAGGACATGCTCCACTGTATTTTTAAACTCCATACATCTTCACTAGAATCACTTAGACAATTTCAGCCCTGGAATTGATCATCTTTACTGACCAAAAGGCAAAAGGAGCTGTTAACTTGAAAAGTACAGCTTCGTGACACCACAAGATAGAAAAGAGCATTTTGAGTTTTGGGACGTTGACAGACTTATAAAAAAAGATTGTTCAAACATGGCGTTGACTGTGTATAAGTAAAAGATGTGTGCACATTTTTGATACAGAAGTGTGTCTGTGTTATCAAGGAAAACAAATGTAGCCTGGTCAGCCAAACTCAGTACTTTGTATATTCTATATGTGGTAGTACAGCCTGCAGGCAGCTCTGCCACCTGAGTGAAGTGTAACTATTGGTTAGCAGTGAAATCGGGCAACCTATAAAAGCCTCCCTCCCCGGTCCTTCGCCCTCTGACATCACGCTCTTCTGGGTCCTGATTTTGATGCTGCTTGTTCACCACTCTCCAGTAGTATCGCAGATTCAATGTTAAGTTCAAGATTCAATAAGGTCCGTAGCGCTGATCATTTGTTTTATTTAGTGTTTGCTGCTATGGGCCGTGTGGGCTGGTCACCTGTTTGGTGTCTGTCCTTTCGCTGCCCTCGTCCTGTGACTAGTACAGTTGTGTATGTGTGGTGTGATATCGGACCTCCAAACACTTAGTTGTACAATCGGGGTAATGTGCCTTTTCACTTTATAGGTTTTAGCCTTGGAGTTGAGTGCACTGTTGCCGCTTTGCCTTTCCTGACCTTTTCTTACCTTTTCTGTGCATCGCTGTTTTCTGGATTTTGGACTGAATTTACAAACAATTGTCTTTGGAACTTTGAAACTAATTGTCAACTTCTGGAAACTGTCACCATGAAGCAAGTTATGGAAAATGTGTAAATAAATTATACTTGTGATACATGTAAATTAAGCTTCTGTCCATCAACAACAAACCTGTGTGTATTTCTACTAGATTCGTGGCGACCTCCATCGCTCCAGATTGCCACATGTATAAAGCATCTCAGCCTGTGCTGGAACAATAGACTATACAAAGAAGTGGACTAAGGGAGTTTGACATCCCCCAGAGTTCCATATTAGGAATAGGAATTTCTTTACGGACAAAATAGTGAAATAAAAACACCAGGATCATGTAGAGTGCGTTAATATGAACATTTTAAGACCAAAATGAGAAGCCTGACAGCAACAGAAACAAATAGAGGAGTGATCATTTTTCAATTTAAGTCAATTGGAGTTGATGGAGCCTTTCTATTTGGAATGGCTTGCAGGTCAGCCATGTCCACTATCTCAATGGCTGGAACCACTCATCGATGAAGATTTCAGACTATACTGCATTTGCCAAGTTACAACAAATGATAGGACTACTTCAAAGTGAGTTTTCATATGACACACATTGGTGTTAGTATTGGATCAATCTGACAGTGTCCATTTTAAAACCTATTTACTATAAAAATAATGATTAAGTTGCTAATGTCCTGTAGCTACTGTATCTCTATACGTTGGCAGCTTAAAGTTAGTTTGGGAGTGTGTACCAGGACCGGTTGATTCATTCAGTGTCTTTGTCCTTAAACATCGCCATGTAACCTGAAGTTGGCATAATAGGTCTAGCTCATTTGTTTCCGTGGCTTACAGTGACACAGTTCACCCTGACCTCTGCCTTGACAACATGTGCCGATGTCACCAACTGTCCTTTGTTGTAAAAGGGCTGTTTTTTGAAGGGTGCCCAATTTTTTTCAGGGACATTGTGACATAGATTAACAGATAGTGATTCTTTCTTGTGAGTCCATGACATGTGTGTTTGTGCACATGGAGACAGCGGTGTAAAAGTCAGGGCACCCGAATAGTGACCCGTGGCTCCAGCAAATGCCCCCCGAAAACCTACAAAGACCTGGAAAGAGATAACACAGGAACAGGGCTATTTGTCTGTCTCCAGAGCACAGCAGCCATTAATGGACAGTGACACACATTCACCTGCACAAGACCACTTGTCCTTCACTGCTTCCATCTAAATGAGAAAAATAACCTCAAATAAAACTGCCTGGAAAACATATGAGGAAAAAAATAATATTTATAGAAGCAAGTCGATACATTTCAGTAAGAAAATATGTTCTTGTAAAATAGTGTAATCTTTAGAATGTATTTATTTATTACACAGTTATTTCCAGTCAGACGAGTCCCTAAACCATTTTGGGAGCAAAACATTAGCAACTGACAATTTGCTTAATGTCTCTCAAATCCCCTGGGATAAGCTACCAGGTAAAACTAAGTAATCACTGTACTGTTATATTATAATGTTTTATGTTGTTGTGTGATTGCTGGTGCCCATGATAAAGGCATTTAAACTGTTATGTTCCAGTCATTAACTGGACTTCTATCCTGATCAGTCTTATTATTATTACTTGCAACACTGAGCTGCAGTCTTTCTATTTCAAACCCTGTCCTGACAAGAGCCATGAGAGTGCGGGGAATGGAGATCCAGAGAGAAAAAAACAGCTTAATTTTCGCTGAAACTGTGGATTTGAGTCAACAATGTCTCATTACATTTCCTGTTAGAGCCAGAGACCTTTGGGGTCTGATCACAGATGAGTTGAGCACTCTTGTTCAGCTGTGTCTCAGAGATGTGCCGTGAAAAGGTCCTCAAGAATATTTGCCTCACACTTGGACATGAGCTACAATTATGGCTGCCACAGTGTCGGCCGTACAGCTGAGTGGGCTTACAGGCTGTGGGCGGGGAGCCAGGGGAAGGTCAAAGTGCCCATCTTCAACCACATACTGTATATGTCTCCAACCTTAGATTTATGTCAGCACTGCATGTCCAGACATCTGTAAATGTAAGTTTGTTTCAATGAACCTGTCTTTGAAATAGAGGGCTTGTTTCAGCTATAGACTATCAGAGACTTGAGTTTTTAAGGGATTGTTGGAAAATGCTGCTCTCTCGGTACAGCATGTGTAACACAATTTGTATTCAGAGTTTCACACAATCAGACTGAGTCTGTTCATATTTCATACAGAGTAGGGCACTAAACATACCTTGAAAATGGGTGCCAGAATGAGGAGGGGGCTCCCAGGGGATCACTGTGCCTGCGTTAGTACCTTATCCATACCTTTTCTCAAGTCCCATCTGTTTGCCTGCTCAAATCCCTCTGGCCTGTGCTAAACACAGTGCTGTGCTCTCCTCTACAATTGGATAGGGAGAAACGAATGGGCAATATTTGGTATTTAAATGTGCTTGGTGTGATGCATGGCGTTGCTCTTATGAAGCCATATCCCCAGAGTAACATTTAGCTACTGCTGAGCAGGTTATACATGCGGCTGGTGAGTTAGGGGCACCCACACACTATAAGTTGAACTGACTGTAAAATGAATAGCAGAGCAAGTTGAGAGAGAATATGCTCCAAGAACAGGCTCCGCTTGTTGTGTCAATGAGTTACTTTGCTAGACACATTTCTCTCTGAAGATGTTCATTTCCTGGTGTCTGGGTTTACTTTGTAAGGCAATTACCCTTCACAAACCCCAGCTCCAAATCACTTGAGCATGAGGGGAACACACAAAAACACAGTGGCTCTGTCAAGTTGAACGAGTGATTATAGATGTGAAAAGAAGCCATGATAATTACTGTACACGTTCACCTCAGGAGAGGGGCGTGCACTTGTGTTCGGAGGGTGACACCGTCAAACCACCTCCCCACAGTGTGTGACAGGTGCAGAGCTCACAGTTTGTGGGATCCTCAGCGGGGGCATGGACAGGAGATCATGCCCTCAGAGCTGTCCCCTGCCCACCAGGAAGACGCCTGCATGCCTTTTGTCTTAAGGCAGTGCTGACACGTACCTCTTACTGCCATGTGTTCCCCTGGGGCAGCTGTCAAAGGGAGTAAGCCACACCCATTTCATAGACCAGACCTTATTCAAACCAACAACACATTTACACCAAATAATAACTTATAAGACATGTTTACAGAACACAGGCTATCCAGTAACCCGTTTGAGCACTATATATAAGTATACGTAGTTTTCTCATTAATTTACCATAAAAGCATCACATGTGAAAGTACAATATCAACCCTAAGTGTGAAAATATAAAGCAAAACAATATTTGAATCTTTGTGAAAACTCATTTGTTTTCTTTTAACTGGCCCATTCCCAGAACACATCTGAAATCACACATCACTGTACTTTCTACCCTGGCTGATTCCCAATGATTCATTTATGTGGGCTGCTCCCAGTTCTCTCAGGCTAATGAGGAGGAGAAATGTGCTCTGCCCATCTCTTGTATGTGGCAGCCTGAAGCCCTGTCTCAGCTGCTCAGGGTTGTCACGCGCCTCTGAGCTCCTGATGTGGCGTATTAGGCAGGACAATCGTTATTAAGCACATTTCAGGCTCAATTACCACTCAAATGCACAGCCATCAAGGCTCCAGTGCCGGCTCTCAACAGATGGTTGGGGTGTCAGATAGACAGGATTTGTGATGTCTTTGTCAGTCTAGGTGCTGGAGAACCCATGACCATATTGGCACCAGTCAAAATGACTTCATTCCCATATTTGAGTCAGATCGCATGAAATTAATGGTTTAGCACATTCCTGCCGAGCAAGAATCAGTTGTGGAGAAATTTTGAGAAACAGAGATTTGTAGACATGGATTTTTGTTGAAATATCACCACAGTGTTGAGAGCACAAATAAACTAAAAAAGAGTCAACAATATTCATATTTACTGAAACTTTGTCATAATTTTAATCAACGTTTTATTAACAGAAGGCCTTAAAAACTAAGCAGATAAATTAAACATTCACCTCCATTTATTTGTCCAGGAATGGTTCATGGGAGGGAAAGCTAGGGAAGAAATTGGTTTGTCATAATAACAAGAAGCTCACACAAAAACAGTAATGTAATGTGTTCAGTACATTTGAGTGAAGGACCATGGACCACGCCAGGCTTTTGTTTCATTAGGCTCCAGCAAAAGGCCTCTGAGATGTCCTGCATCATCTTATATGTTGTACTTATAACACTGAGCTCAATCTGAAAAGTTCTCTGTTTATCATTTGGCTGTGTCATAATTGTTGCACATATTCATTATTATTGCGCTATATTTAAGCGCTTCATAATTGGCTTTGCAGACTCTTGTTTTGGTTTAAACCTTTAATAAAAAATCCCATATCTCATTTGTACACACACATCCCAAAACACTTTGTTGTGATATAGCAAATGTGAAAATAACTCATGCATGCTTTGCATGATTATGATAATGCTGATCTGCTAATGTCATTTGACTCTGTAAGTAACATCATTGCCTCAAATCTAATCAAATGCTTTGGTTCGTCTCCAAAACAACCTAGAGACACGACTGCAACAATCTTTGAACTGTAAATCACATTTGAAAGCTCCGTGCGTTTCCAATTTGTTGTGTTTGAGTTACTTATCGTTGCATCTGCTGTAAGCGAGAGTGAGCAAGCGTCGGAGAAGCTACACTTAGCCTATTTAACCACCCACCTGGACCCGCACCACCCACCTTTGCATGTGAGTCACTCTATGCCTTCTCTCTCTGAAGGGCTGAGCGCAGAATCAACATCGCAGCTTGGGACAGCTCCGCTCCGGCGTATACGTGCGTGTGGGCGGAACAGCCTTATGGCTTCAGTCATTCAGCCGACCGTGAGGGCATCAAAGACACACAAGCAAAGAGCCAAAGAACCAGGCGAGAAGATTGAGGGAGGGAGAACGAGAAACAACAACTCAAAATGAGATGTCAAGCAAAGAATATAAAAATATGAGGGGGAGGTGAGGATCCATAGACAGAAAGTGAAATAAGAAAGCCAAGAAGGAGCAGGACAGACAGGCCAGACACAGAGGAGCGGGAATCGAGAGCGGCAAATGTGGCGCAAACAAAGAAAACATGACAAAGAGGCGCGAGTGTGCGTCCACTGACACACAAACAGCCCATCTCACCTCCTGCACCAGCACTCCACTCAGCGCGCACACAACTTCGATCCTTTCCTCGCACCATAAGTTGGCATGTGCACCACGGCATTTGTTCTGCCAAATAATATTAGGAAATGGGCAGGCAGAAGAGACAGGACCTGCTTCAGAGATGGCAAGGAGCGAATGTGCGAGAGCAGTTAGAAGAGGATTCTCAGCGTGCCACGATTCGCACTGTGGACACTAATGCAGAATCTGTGTCTTGAGCATTTGCTTTGGGAGATTTTAAATGTGTCAGCAAAGTTTGGAGTCATTCAGGAGTGAAGGCAATTAAAACTAAATGTGATTAAAACACAGGGTGGTTTAAATTGTGTTTAGAAAGGAATCCATAGCACCAAGCAGTTTATACCTCCTACAGTTCTCTTTAAAATTTGTCATTTTGTCCTGTCAAAATGATCTTTTCCTTTGGCAAGAGCCGATGCTGCTGTGTTCATTGTCGCCACTAAGCTCTCCTTTTTCACTTTGAGACATTGGTTAAGTCAAGCTTTAACTCATCTGTCAACATTCCAATCTCTTTCACTGCACATATTCTTGCATTGTTTGTTCATTTTACATTTCCTCCAAGCGCTACATTCTAAATCTTATTCAGACCAGTATACTTCTCAAGAGCTCCTCTGATCCCATCAGGCAATCCTTTTTTGTAAGTGCTGACACTCTAAAGCTTGTGCATGGGCAGAAAGAGCGTGGATTTCTATAAGCCCAAAGAGAATGCGTGTTGTTCCATCTCCATGACTAGAGGAGCGTTGTGCTCTAATGTGATTAGTGAGACATTAACGCCTCTGTGTTCAACCAGGCGCACACAATAACAGACCTGCTGCCCGCTCTACCTCACACTAAACAACTTCTACTTCTAACTACCTGAGGATTACATATAAGAGACGGACATTTATGGTCACACGCAGCTTTCTAAATTATTTTAAACATCAAGCAAAACAATCTCTAACATTGTCTCTCTGAGTCAATGTAAGAGATTTACCTAAAACTATATATATCTTTAATATTTTGTGTGAACTGAGACAATATCTTTCTCATTTAAAAACACAAAAATTATGACATACATAAAATGACAGAAGCATCCGTGGGTCATTCTCTAACTATTACAGAGCCATTTGGCTGCATGCCACAGACGGCTCTAATCTTATTATAACTAAGTGCTGATGTAGCTGCCGTCTGCATTGATAAAATAAACAACATATGTTTAGTGGAGAAGTGACCAGGACCTTTCTATAGTAAAAATGTGCAAGTCTTAAACTGTCTGCATCTAAAAATTAAATAACAGCCTGATCACAGCAAATAAAAGTATTATATTTAGCTGGGGAAAAGACGTGTATAAAAGAATATATACACTCTTATATTGTTAATGGAGAAGGATAAAGATACTCGGACATGCAGTATTCCATTCTTGCCCACTTCCTCAGATGAACAGCTCGTTTTACTCTGAGGACCGTCTCCACTCCTACCTCCCACCCTCTGCCCCTCCCTGCCTCCCCCTTCCCTTTTCCTCTCCTCTCTTCCCACTCCAGCCCCCTCAAACCTCTCCTGTAGCTATACCCAAATCCTTTTTATCGCCCAACACAAAGGAAACCACGGTGTGAGGAGGCGATTGGCTGACAGTGAGGAAGCTGCAGATTCTGCGCTGATCCGCTGGGGCCCGGGCAGGAGGCAGAGATGGAGAGAGGAAAGGCTTGGTCATTTTTTGGGCAGGATTGGGTTGTTTGTTTTACCGCTGTCCTTTTTGTGTTTCTACATGGGGGCTTGACTGAAGTCCAGTGGCCAGAGCTTGCCATGGAAGTGATGAATGGTCACTGCTAATCTAGGCCATTGCGCTGAAACACTATCAATTCAAGACCTGCATCAATGTAACTGTAAAAGGAAAAAGGGGGAGGGGGGTGTGAATAACTACCTAAAGCGAAATAGAAATCTTTGTGTTGTCAAGAATCTAGCGTATGTGTTTTTTGGTGAAGTCATATGGGGAAAGGGTTAAAAGATTACAGCTGTCTCGTGTCTGTGGGAAGTAGCTGAGAAATGCTTCCCATTGGCCATTCCCATGAACCCTTGCACTTGAAGGGGCACGGAGGAAGGCAAGAGTGAGGACAGGGGAGTGCGACACAACTGGCAGAAGGTACACAATGTCAAAAAGAATAAGGAATACACGGGGTTTCAACAATATCATTATTCATCCGTGTGGGATTTAGCTTTGGAGATAGTCACCACGTTGGTCCTTATGTTATGACATGTTATGGTTCCTTTAAACAAATTCTGTAATGCATTTTTTTCGGGGACCAGGCTACATTGTGTAATATATATAGCAAAAGGATGTAGCGACCCCATTTTTCCATAATCAATATTCATTTACTTTTCTCTAAGCATTTGGTGCTTTTAAAAGTGTGTTAAAGATAGAAAACTATTAAAACTACATGAGCATTGCAGTTAGTCTATCCAAAAAACAAAACATATATACAGATTTTTTTCCCAATGATACTGTATATTAATTGCCAAAAAGCAAACTTTAGTAGTTCTCAGAATCTGTTTAACTTTACACCACTTTTTACAGTCAGTCTTCTTTCCATTTATTCCCCATTAACTCGTGCTTGGCTTATATTCAACACCTTACTTTAGGATTCAGCAGTGCCACCGAGCAAACCACATTTCAACAGGTTTTGGATGGATGTACCTCCGTCTCCCTCCCCCCCATTCCACTCTCTCTCTCTCTCCCCGTCTCTCTCTTTTTCTCCCTCGCTTTCTCTAAGGGATGAGTATGATTAAGAAGGATGGGCAAAACGTCTCAAAAGTGCATCCAGAAAGAAGTCCTACACGGTGATAAGGGCAAAGAATCCCCAGCATGTCACGCCATTTTACAAGCTTGTCATGCTTTTACTGCCACCCCCCCCAGCGCCGCACATTTACTACACAAAATAATCATATTGCCTTTCCCCCGAACTGTATCAGAAATGTGTGGGGCGCTGAGAGCGACTGTGAAACTGGTACACAGAGAGAATGGGATGACTTCACTGAGTTGGGGAATGAGTATCTTGGCTTGAATGGGTCTCCTCTGGGCTGGAGCTGGCTGGAGGACTCCCTTTGAAAAGTATATACCGTGAAAAATGTTTCTGTAATTTGTTTGATCACATTAAAATTGGGAGCAGATTTGTTTGCTGTGACAATGTTTGTTGAGTTTGGGGCAGCCAGGCTGTCTCCCTCTCCGGCCTGTTGGATGAAGCTACATGTGTGAAGCCCTATACAAACACACAGCTTTACCTTACCAAGAAAAATATTGCATTTATGGAATTTTCCCTCTCTCTTACATATTATATATGTTCTCTAGCAATTTTGAATTTCACATCACCATGGTAATATAGCCTTTTGAAAATATTTTTATTAGATTTTATTAGATTGGAAATATTACATATTAGATTTTATAAAACAACAGATGTTTATGGTACTAGTATAGTATTTCAAAGTCGACATAGCTGTGTAACCTTTACCATATACTTATATTGTATAGTAAAGTCTCCCACCTGCTCGTCTCCATGGAGAAGTTATCGCTTTCTGGGGCTGCCTCTCCATACATATTTTTAATACATCCACTTGGACACAAGCAGATGACGAACACTGCACCAAAAAAGTGACATATTCATGTACCATTTTAAATAACATGGACAATATATACTTTACTACAGTTTTTTTGTTTATTTTTTTTTTTACTTATCATACCACTTGTAGAATTAATTTTAACTTAACAAAATAAAAATACAGTGTCCTGTATATAAAACGCACTTTGAGGTGAATCCGTTTTAAGGGGCTTTTGAGCTACACCTTAACCCCAGTATTTCCACTTGAGAGATAAAGGTCTTGGCCCCGACATACTGTCTCAGGTCCACAGAATACGGCAGCACAAATTAGCACTGCATGGTTAACATTCTCACATTGGTACATACCTGGCATATAAAGGTCATTAACATATAGAAAACTGCAGACCAATCAGCTGCTCTGTCTGCAGCCTTATTAACAATACCCCATGTGTGCTTTGTGTGCTCCATGAAAGGAGCTCCAAGAAAAAATCTGATCAAATCTAATCTCTATATAATTGTAGATTACATTTTCTACAAATTGAAGTTAATAAAATACTTTGCACATTTGATAAAAACACCAAATAATTAACTTGTTTCAAGGATCTTCTTTATCTGTGACTATTAAGGCGATGTAACAGGGTTTGTGCTAGCGCGTGCTTGTTGTGATTCAAAAACATAAGTACAGTTATGCAACACTTCATCTGCTGCAATGTTCAGTCAACCAGTCTGTAAATGAAAAATCAATCTAATAATAAAAACAGTAAAATAATCAAGAAATGATTTTGGCTGTTGTCACTTTGAAATACAATGCTATAGTGTTGGCCACCAGTGGAATATAAGTAAAAACTTGGCATTAGTGAAGTGACTTGTGGTGCTCAGGGCAGAACCAGAGGTGCCAGAGAGTGAGACAGGAGCCTGCCTCAGGAAACACGACCATTCCAAGTTTACATTTGACAAACCAAAGTACTGTTTTGTAAGATGTCTTTGAGGATTTTTCTGAATCTCATTCAAAAGAAAAATAAGCATGAATACTTGTTGGAATGTCCATGATGCAAATTTGAAGTGACATGAAAAGTACTCCTAATATTTTTGCGGCTTGGAAAGAATTCAATCAGGAATGTTCTTTGGACCAATGATACAGAATATGTAGTAGTCTATAATATTCAAGGCATTTAACTGTAACAAAGTGTTTAAATGTGACACTGATTACCACTATAACTGATATCTTATTTAAAAATAGACTGTTCAACATTTCAGGAACATGCAATAACGTGTGTGTGTGCGTGTGTGTGCGTGTGCGCGTGTGTGTGTGTGTGTGTTTGTGTGTGAGTTTGTGTGTGAGTGGCCATGAAACACACCTCTCTTCTCACCTACTGTCTATCTTCTGAACCAAAATGTCACAGTATATGATGGGCTCGGCTCTTTTTTCGTGTTATGAGGCTCATTGTTAAACACACGGCTCATACAGTGCAGTAAAATCACTAAAGATATTACAGTTATTGTTTTGCAGTGATACACAGTGACCAGTGATCCATCCACTAAGAACTTCACTCAAAAATATATCAATAGAATTATAGCTTTTTGTAAGTGATCAAAGTCTACCTTTCAACTGCCAATACAAACTTTTCCCCATGCTGTTTTTTCCCTTTTGCTGCTCATCCTGCCACTCCAGTAATGTGTGTGATTTCACAAATTCTCAGCATTATGGCTCCTCAGTGCAACACCTGCGCTACTTACAGGCCGCTGGTGTCGATTTATAAAAAAAAAAACAAGTGAGCGCTGGAAAGAAGCACAAACACCTCGAGTCACACATCCGACCCCTGAGTGAAAAAGTGCAAATGAACAATGATCAGTTAGCTGCGTAGACCTGCCTCTGTACCTGTCTGCACTCACCCGTGTCAGCAGCCCTGGCTTTCTCCAAATGTCAGGCCAACATTATTCTGACAAACTCTCTCTTTGACACTGGCGCCGTTCCCTTTGCCATCTTCTCTTTGCTCTGCTTTGACATTCAGGTGAAATATCACAGTGAGAGCAGAGTGCAGGTCCCACTGGTGCTTTTGACACGTATTGTGACAAAACACTTGTGTTAGAGCCACTGCAGAGAGCCAGGTGGAGGAACACTGATTATTGGTGTTTTTCTACAGAAATGTGAAATGCAACTTATGCTGACTACAACTACTGCAGTTTAAGTGTATATACTTTACATGGGTATAGTTAACTGGGTGATTTTATGATGTCAGGTTGACTGTAGTTTTGTTGAACTGAGCACTTCAAGAGGTAATGTAATGTCTGAAGTAATATAGGTTAATATAGACTTAGACGAACTTTGAAACTTTGATTAAAAAAAGTCTTATTGTGTTTTATTTTTACTGTAATACTGATATTTAACTTTGATAACTCATTTTCTTCTGCTTGTTGGCTGCATGACTATAACGAAAGAATATCCCTTCTGAACAAAATTAATTCTGATTGAATATATTACTGTATGACATAAATATAGTGAATAGGCTCCATGACAAACCCACTGCTTCTCTTCAGTACTGTGCATGTTGCTTTGAGACAGTAATTATAGTTACTAGTTACTTCTCTCAAAAAGTAATTGCATTAGTAAGTGAGTTAGTTACTGAGTTAGTTAGTTTTTAGTTACTCCACTATTAAGGTTTTTTAGGGCCATGGCCCACTGACATCATCATATGGTGCAGTTTATATACATACTGTGTAGCAGAGCATGGAAACAGAGGAGCAGTGGTGGGGGTAGAGGGTGGGGGGCGTCCGCAAATCACGCACAGTCCTTTACTGAATAAAGTAACTCTGTTAGTAACGGTGGCTCTTTTATCGCTTCTATTCCCATCCCTGCTTATCTTATCTTGATTTTGAGTCTCATGCCAAGAGACCTTTCTCGCATCATGTATCCAACACCAAAAGGTTGGTTAAAACTTGCAGATTGTTTGATAAATATTTTCCAATAGTCTGAT
Organism: Scartelaos histophorus; assembly: GCA_000787155.1. Lineage (NCBI taxonomy): Eukaryota > Metazoa > Chordata > Actinopteri > Gobiiformes > Gobiidae > Scartelaos > Scartelaos histophorus. The sequence goes on along the minus strand of KN494137.1, from coordinate 5,411 downwards.
AAAAAGTGATTAGACAAACATTGTTGTTGCATGTTGCTGACTCAGAGCAGCTCGGTGTTCTGCCTGAGTGGCCCACAGTCACAGAGTGCTGCTGACATGACCCAGCCTGGGACAGGACTGTGCTGCTGCAGTTCCAGCTCACTGGCTGCATAGGGACACTTATGCACTTAACACAGTCAGGACGGGGCTTTTCCATCTCCATTTCCGCCTCTTTTTGGAGCTCTTGCCTTTGCTCTCTGTCGATTTGTGTTTATAAATTCTTAACTGGAATCTCCTGCTCATCATTTAAAAATCAGCTGCAAGAAGCAGGAACTCAGTAGTCCTTGTCCCATGTGATTATTGTATTTATAGTGATCAATAGGTGTTTGTCAAATGAAAATATATATTTATCTTAAATATAAAGCCATAATTAAAAGTCATGGTGAATTCTCATACCCTGAAGCATTTGGAAAGCTAATTTACAGTAGAATTTACTAAAATAACTTATAATAATATTAATTTTGACTCAAATACTCAGCTGTATTTAAAGTTTCCATGTTTTTTAAGATAGCATTTTTGTAGTATTCATTGTCCATTAATTGTACAAATGAGACAACCAAACAAAACAACAAAAGTTCCCATAGCGCACATGAGAAATGCATAGACACACATGTTAACAGACCACCTTGACCTGATAAAGACACATCAACTGCTCCAGCCCTCGCGGCTCAGGTGGCAAAGTCACTGTTGTGTCTCTGGCTAATGGCGCTAATATTTGTGTGGGCCATAAATAATGCTAACAAATAACCACATAAAAAGAATTAATGAAAAGCAAACAGAAGTGGAGCAGAGAGATGCATGGTTTTACAGCGGAGCGACAAATTACCACGAGGGGGGGCAAGGGACGAGGAGGGTGGGGGTAGGATGAGGGGCTTCGGTACAGTCATTACTCTGTACGGCGAATAGGGTCTGGCTAACACCTGTGTTTCTGCGCGATCTGCCTCACCCTAATTAGCCCACACACACCCCGGGGATCCAGTGACACATAGGCCA
>KN494136.1:21100-41398 GCA_000787155.1 Scartelaos histophorus | reverse complement strand
TTATTATTATTATTATTATGTTATTTTCTTTTGTTTAGGGGATTCACTTTTTTCGCTGCAATTAACGTTCCATGATCCAGTTCTTTTGTTTTTTGTTTTTTTAATCACCAGTTACACATCCGAACAGAACAAATGGGCTTTTGTTTCTACTTCTACCTGAGAGCAGCTTCCTGTGAATACCTTTGTCCAAGCGCTCCAGCCCCAACATACCACGCTCTATGTAGTTAACATATACATCATGTAGTTAACAAAGACGTCATTACACCATAAATACACAATAAGTTGTCATTAAACAGTACACTCCATACACACTGGCACATTCATAGGGCTATTGGATATGTTTAGGTGGAACCATATTCAGTTTCAAGAATTCATCAGCGTTTAGTCAGTAGTTTTAATTTCTGACTTTAAGTTAATCTGTTCAGAAATGTTCATCTTTTATCCAGTTCTTGACTTTGCAGTTGAATTACTTATAGATAAAATACTATAGTGCTTTGAACATGTAGGAAACAGTTAAAAATAGCAGCTGTGCCACGTTGTGTGAGGAGAGTGAGGCGTGGCCATGACCAATGTGAGAAACAGTGGAGACACCACGAGTCTGACTCACTGTGACCATAGAGACAAGGAGAAATAAACAACTGAATGTCATAAATATTATTCTGCTTACAAGCAGACCTGTCCATACTGGCCAATGATTAGCCATACGGGCTGATCATGCATGTAGAGCAGGGTAAACAAGTCATATATGAGGTAAACACAGATCAGATCCACAATTAGAAGGTGTCCCACCTAAAGTTAAGTAGAGGCATGCCCTAAACCACATCTGAAGACCTTAAGTCCAGTTCAAGACAAGACTCACAGTGACTCAACGCCCATTTGAACTTGAAGCCAAAGACTGAGCAAACCTCCTAAAGAACAGTACGAGATCTGGACAAGATGTGAGAGTCTCCACGCTCCAGTATTAGCCCCTGGTTCAAGGTAAGATACAGTTTGGTGGATACGCTCTAACTCTTAATGTAATTATTTTGCTGTGTCATTATATGATTGAAGTTATACTGTAGTAATGTAACAATAACTGACTGACAGGCAGCACTGAAAGACTATTCAGATTTATTTTAAATTAGATATCACTAAAAATTCACATCAAGCATAAAGTTTGATAAAGTCACAAATATTACTCTATTGTTAACTCATTTTTATTGTACAATGGTGTATCCACCATGCTTTTTTAAAATGTAGGCTTTAAATTAGATGCCTGCTTAGAAAGGAGATGTGCTGCAGTCCTTAGGTCAGGTTAGTGGCTGAATGTCTTTGCCACACCTGGGCAACTCTTACTGGCCACTCGAGCTAACATGATTATACTTAGGTCTACAACTTGTACAATATTAGAGGAATGCTTATTGTTATTATTATTATTATTATTATTATTATTATTATTATTATTATTATTATTATTATTATACATCATTGTACAACAATGATTTACAACGCTGATGAAGGAGGAATGGCAGAAATTGCAACCACCACAATATTGTACACTACATAAAAATGTTACAAAAATGTGAATGTGAAATATGTAAAAACACTACAATGTGAGTTTTACACAAACAGTTAATGGTTAACAGTGTAGGGACTGATGTCTGACAAACAGACAGTCCACATGAGCTGCAGCATGACCATAACTCTGTGCTCTATACCAAAGCATGTGTGTGTGAGAGTCATACTCACCCATCTTCCCCTCCGTCACTACTTTCTCTGCATACATCTTTAGGGGTTTGGAGTAAAATTTCCTTCCTCCTCCTGAAAATCCTCAAATTTTACAGAAAAAATCTGTGTCAACCCAGTAAAACAAAATGACTCTTGAACAGCAAATATTACATAATAGCATTTTCAGTACATGATCATAGTTGTGTTTTAAGATTACAAATCTGTATCTGAGGTTAGGTTTTTTTTTGTTTTTTTTTCTTTTTTTCAGTTATTTATAAGTTATTCACATAATGGTTTAATATAACCATGGAACCAATACCCATCACATTACACAAAATGTAGCCATAATAATCTGGAAGTCGAACTAGTGAAATCTGATTATAAAGATTTTTTTGGCATGAATAGTCTGGCCAGACTAAAACAGAACTAGGCTGTCTTTAAATAAATAATGCGCACCTACATCATTCCCTTAAATAACAATTATCCCATAAGACAAAAGTGGGATTCTTAACTAAGCATATAACCTGTTTATCCACAAGATGTACTTAAATGTAAAGAGACTCACCTGAGTTTCCTCGAACAGGTGAAGTACTCTGCTCTATGAAAGAAGCACTTATTTAGTCCAGTTTAGGAGTAATCTTTAATAATGCTTCAAATCCACAGAAGATAAATCCCAGTTTGCGTAAATTCTTCTTTTGTTCCGTTCGCAGGTTAGTGACCCCAAAGCGAGAACAAATGAAAAGCAACGTTTTAGCCACAAACAAACTCCTTGAGTCTAACCAAAGCCATAGCCATTCTTCTCCAAAAGAAACGACACTGACATCTGGGGAGATGTGTGCGGATTAGGCCAATTCTCTCTCGGTATTTTCTCGAAGTTATTCCAGTTTGAGTGGCTGGTTTCTGGGCATGGAGCAGTGCGCACTGGAGGGGCACAGCTGACGTCAAGTCCCGTTTGTAAATGGACACAAGGGGGACATGAGAGCCGCGCGCACAGGGACCTGCCCCGCGCACTGCGCACCTGCCCAGGTGCACAGCACGGTGTGCACAGTGTGTGTGACGGGCCTAATGATGCTCATACACCTGCTATCTGATGGGATATAGATTAGATCAAATGCCTCCGACTCCCTTAGAAATTAAGTGGAGCAGTGGGCTCCTGAAGTCTGCCATTTCCTATAGGCCTACAAGTAAACACGTGACTATAACACGTGATCCAAATGTTACTTTGGCTGAGGACAATTTATCCAACATATCCTACAGTTCAACTCACTGAACTCTGTGTATGGGCTCCATACTCTTGTGTACACAATTACAAAAAATATAGGCCTGCTGAAGTGGAGACTGTGGTGATGAACAACATTATTGAAAAGCTGTTCATATTTATTAAATCTTTATTTTAGCAGGCAAAACATAAAACCGCCTTATTTACAATGTTGGCCTGGGTGGAAAGCCAGCACAAAGGGAAAAGAGAAGGAATGGAGAGAAAATCTTCAGTTATTTTCCATTATTTATGAATATACAAAGATGTCTAACTAAAGAAAACCACATAACAATAGTTTGTTTATTACGTCCTTGTGGTCATTACATAAACTTCCCTTTTTAAGTTTCCTTTTAAGTATAAAAGGGAAGTTGTGATGACACTTTTTCTCTGTTATTAGAAGAGTCTGGGCAAACAAATAAGATCTTTCCAGTGTTTTGCATTGATAAAACCGACGCAGGTGAAGATTCTCAGAAGTGAAGCAGGAGAAGACCAGGATGGAGACCTGCATCACTCACATGTGTTGGATTGTTCTTTTCATCTCTCTCAATGGTGAGTCCAAGCTCCAAGCCCCAGAGTGAAGTTTTAATTTAATTATAGTTGTACCAAAGTAGATGTAGAACTGTTTTTATAAAATTAAAACTGGTCAACCACTACTAAGTAATTTGTGCAGTAAAAGTTAATACTATGATTGGCAGGGTTACTTGATCCATCTCTACTAACATACAGAACTGTGTTGACTTGTGAGTATTTAAGTTTCTTGTTCTAGTGCTTTAATCTTCTGTTCAGGTATTCTTGCTGGTAATTGGTCGGTGAACATTCCAAGTCAGATCTGCGCAGTGTCTGGCTCCTCAGTGGTTCTTCCGTGTTCCTATGACGTTCCTGAAAGCAAAGATGGACACCGGATTGAAGTCCGGTCTGAAATGTGGTGTTTAGGAAACAAACGCTGTATTACACCAAGGTTAGTTTAATATTGACTGTGGAACCAAACCGTTTAACACTTGCTGATATCATCTTATGGTCTTCTTGTTTAAGATATATTTACCACAGTGCAGGCATCCTCCTGGAGCCGTTGTACCAAAATAGAACTGAGTATCTTGGAAAACTGGGATCAAAGAACTGTTCACTAAAGATTTCAAGTCTGCAAGAATCAGACAGTGGAAATTATGTTTTCTACCTCATCACAAATCACACGACTGAGAAGATGCCACCGCAGAAGGGAATTCAACTACTGGTGTCAGGTCTGCCCAAGCCCTCAAAAACAACTGTAATCAGCAAATGTTTTTTGAATAAACAGTGGAGATCCTAGACTGATTTTAGATTGGGTCAAAATCAAAACTGGACCTAAACTAGAACAAAAACTGGAACTAAACCTGGACTATGGCATGACCAAAAACCAGGACTAGAACAGGACTGATCCAGGTCTGTATCAAATAAACAGGGACCAATCTGAACAAAGTTTTAGTCAAGACCATTTGACTTTGTTTTTGTTTGAGGTGGACGAGGTTTGGCAATTTGTGGCTCAAAACCACCTCATATTTAGAGCTGGTTAATTATTTAGAAATATGTTTTGTTTTTCTTATGTCTTAGTTTGTTGTCACTCAGTACAGTAAATCTCCGATGACTAATAACCGTATGTTTTTCCAGGTTCTCCTTCTGCTGTCTCAGTATTAGCTGGTCCCTCCTCTGTAATAACGGAGGGACAGTCTGTCACTCTGTCCTGCTGTAGTCCTGGACAATCACTGGAGGTTCTCTGGTTCAAGTCCTCCAGATCAGAGCCCCAACACACTGGATCAGAGTGGACCATCAGCAAAGCTACACATGAAGACTCAGGGAGCTATTGTTGCCAAGTCCAGACCAAAGACCACGTACTGAAGTCAAAAGAGCTGATTCTTGATATACAATGTAAGTGAGAAGACTTACGTATTAGAGGTAGGGCTGAGATAGGGAGGTGTTCTGGGCATGTCCCACCCATTCAGCGAAGACGAATATTGTGTTTAACCTGACCGACTGCTTAAAAAAAATAATAGGGCAAGATTTTAAAGTTGCTCTAAATAACTTTACTGGAGAGGGGTCTGTTTGTTGTTCCCATGGAGATGTTGTTGCTTTGTGTGGAACGTTCCACAGTATGGCATTAAAAGTATCTTAAAAATATGATTAAAATACTTTGCCTTTTCACAGAGCTTATGAGTAACTTTTAGATAGACACATTTAATTCTGCACTGTGGAATTGTCCAGGCAAGAAATAACAATTCAATGGAGACAAGAAGTTGATGACACCTATGACCCCCTATGACCCTGACCCCTCATCCCTGTGACCTGTGGGACTGCGGATGGAAATTAGCTGTATAGCTACAATCCGGCATGTTTACATTCGTGCTTGTCATGTATGTTCATTAACATGCACTGTCCCAATCAAATAAACACATAAATAAAATAAATAAATAAAATAAATGAACCTCCACTCCATACTGTTACAAAAGTTACATAATGTCACGATATATTGTTATAACAAAGAGCAACAATGTAAATGGTAATAATACATTGAAGTAAGAGCCTAGTTTAGGACACATGGCACAGATAGATTATTCATTATTTACTTGAATACATTTTTTCATAGACCCCCCACGGAAAGCCATACTGTCTGCATCCCAGCCTAATGCAGAGGGAGGTGTGGTCACTCTGACCTGCAGCAGTGAAGCCAACCCCCCTGTCCTCACATACACCTGGTATAAGGGAGCAGCCTGTGACTCCGGGGCAGACATTAGTTTCTATAAGTCTGTTCTGTCTTTGGCCTCAGAGACAGGAGGAGGTCTCAGTCTGAGCAGAATCAACGTGAGCTCTGACGCCAGCAAAGAGCTCTGCTGTGTGGCCCGAAACCAACACGGGGCACAGAAGAGCTCCCGAGTCAGGAGCAAACCAGGTATAAAGTGACAACTATCGAATGGTGCTTTGGCCAAAAGAAGCTAGATTAGACTTTATTATCATGTAAATATGCATCATATTCATTACAATTAGTGCATATTCTGAGTGCAGTTTAAAGCACACTTGTACTCTTGGCTTAATCAAAATGGATTTTTAACTAGATGCATGTTTGTAGAGAGGATATAGGATATAGTGCTTTAGGCTTTTTATATAATAATTTAGTCTTCATCGTTCATCATACTTCTTACTCAAATATATTTTCCAGTCTTATGTCTGTTATTGTGTGTTCTTTACACAGAAACATCAAACTCCGGAAACAGAATGGTGTTTCTTGGAGTGACTATTGCTGTGCTGCTAGCAGTTATTGCAGTCATTGCCTTTATAATGAAAAGGTATGTGATCTAAATTAGCTTAGCTTATTTTGACCAATGGGGGTAACCTATTGGGGTGCATGAGTGGTTATTTTTACTTGATGCAATGTTTTAATTACAGACATTTACCTGTTGTACAGATTAATACAATTCTTCTACAAATTCTTGTTTTGTCCTTTCAGAAAAAAGAAATCTTCAAGGAACCAGTCATATGCTCTAGCTGCGACTACAGAAGTTTAAATCTAAATGTTTTGGACTATTGCTTGTTTTGGAGTTGTGTTTATGGCACAGTGGCATAGAAGGAGCAAATATTTTAAGAACTACAGTCCACAAGCAAAGAGATTTGGGTATCGTATGTATATATGTTGTTGAGACCGGAAACTACTGGTAGAACCGTGTCATATTTGTATAGCCTTAAATAAGCTCACACATGATAAAGACTGAGGAAAACTGAGGGAAGAGGGAGACCACAAGGACAGTGACTCGGACAAAAGGACAATGCACTGATACAAGACTGTTCCATCCCACTGCTTCCCCGCCAATTATTTTTAGATCAAAACTTGAAGGAATGGGACCAAATTAAGTGTAACTACTATCACTCCACAGAGTGTTTTGTGTCAGCAGTTGTACCATTTTAAGTTTAATCACTTTGAGTCAGTGTTTACTTTTACGAAATAGCTGTATTTATATAATAATAATAATGATACTTGCATTTATATAGCACCTTTCAAGGTACCCAAAGCGCTTTACAGTTCATTATTCTCTCACTCCACACTCAGTGGTGCAGTTTATCACCACTGAGACTGACGGGAACCTGACTGACAGAAGCGAGGCTGCCAATCTGCACCATCAGCCCCTCTGACCACCACCATCACTCAAGCACACACCACTTCCTACTGGGCATGTGGGTGAAGTGCCTTGCATAAGGACACAACAACAGTTTTTGCCACTGACGCTCCCAGCTGAGCTTCTGAGATCTGATGAGATCAGGCTTTGCCAAGCTGGTATGGCCATTTGTTTCCTACTGTAGGTCTATTTGTATTTTTATATAACATAAGCGCCTGTACACAAGAGGGCGCCAAATACATGTCAATCATTATCCACTTTGTTGTTCATGTTAATTTACTGTAGCACTGATTCCTTATTGGTGTTTATCCCCTACCATTTAACTTTTTACGAAACATTTGAATGATAAATTATTTTACTATTACTTATGGCACAAGCCTCAAGTTTATTCTGCAAATATTTAACGTGCATCCTGTAGCTTTTGTACTTCCATATTTAAGAAAATACATTGAAATATTTCTTTTGTATTTTGTAATACTGTAATGTAAGTTTTGTGTGAGGGCAGATCTAACCTGTAAAAAAAGCTAAAGATATGATTAAACTGAAAAAGACTTGGATGAGTGTCTAAACATATTCATTCTTAAAGATCCTATATTACACAGAATAGATTCGTGTGAGGCATCATCAGTCATGTGATAATGTTGTTATCTCATCAAAAGCAGATCCGGACTGGTGTTTTGTTTCATTCACACCTTTGAATAATCCTTTTTATCAGTCTATTTATATCTCCAAAGCTCAAAATGCTCTGCACCACCTTGTGATGTCATGATGTGGTAGTTTTGGTAGTTAAATACCTTTTGGTACCTTTTACCTTTTGCTCAGTGCTGGCAACTCCAGAGCTGAAATTATCCATATCATTCTAGTTTTATTTAGCTTAAAAACACAGTGGAGCAGTTTCTGACATCACAAGGTGGAACAGAGTGAAAAGAACACAACTCCGGGGAGGTTTGCAATAAGGAAACATGCACAGGGAGATACTTTATTTATCAGAAAAAAAAGTAATATGGCCTTTTAGGTAGAGCAAATGTTGGCAGTGTGAGATCTGTAGCAGCCAGCCTCCAGTGACCGTCTCCAGTTCAAGCCTGACCAGTTTGTCTTGTTTCAAACTCTTGTGAATGAGGAAGATATTAAGTATTTCTAGTCCACACAGCTGCAGGAAGATGTAAGCAAAACAACGCAGGTACTAATACTTTTTTTTCTCTTTTAAAGATTTTATTAGAGTAATGACACATGCAGTAGAATTATTGATGTTGTATTTGACGAGCTGTGATTAGGAGTTTGTATATTTGTCTCAACTTGTATATAAAGCTATAATATATAACAGGTCTCTAGCTTTTTACCCTTTTACTTTTATGCTCTAAATGGGCTATAGTTGTTATTAATTTAACAATGCAGAGTTAGACATCTGAGGTGTACATTTACAATCATGATAGGCATGTGGTGGCTCAGATTTTAGTTATTCAGTGTAATTTGAATAGTTAAAACCTGAACCCTTTGAGGAGCTACTTGGAAAACGATGGAGACCTTTGGTAAGTATAAATATGTAAAACAGCAGCACTTGGGATACAAAGGAACCTCCTTGTCATATCACCTGTAACATCTGAAAACTGTAATTACACTAATTTGTTTTGTCACTATGGTAAAATGTTTTTTTCTTTTTCTTTCTGATGCTTACAAAGTTTTAAACACAAATCAGAGCCGACAGAACAAATCAATATGGAGAGAGCTGCAGAACTGTTTGGGAGGAAGAGCATCTTTGTGATTCTGGCCATTCTTCAAATCACAAAACACACCTCAGGTAATTATTTCACACAACAACATTACAGTCTAAAAATACATTTTCTATAAATGGATTAAACACTGATTAGATTGTAGGCAAGATTTTTGTTGCAAAATAGTGAAGAGTATATTGCAGGTATCAAATGTAGGTAAACCCAAAAAATTTTAAGCTACAGCTGAGAATATTTACTAATGTACAAAAACAGACTTCACATGTGAACCAGTCTTTCCACTTTTGAAGTTAATGATGAACCTGACACTAAACAGATGAGTTCTGCGGCATATTTTTCTGTAAAGGCTTCATGAGGTAGAAGTAAAGCTAATTATAATGTTATTCATATTAGTGTTGTTATAACCAGATCATCACTTTGTTTGATCTGTGTACTACTTTTCAACAATGTAAAGTTTGTTGGTCCAAAATACACCACGGAAGATATAATTCATGCTGCTATCTGTCTGATAAAAATGATTACTACTTTTTTAAATCTTGGAAAAAAAAAAAAAAGTAACATTCTTCCCATTCCTTCCCTCTCCTCTTCAGCTCAAAATACCACGACTCCCTCTTCCAGCACCACACTCTCCACTTCCCCCTCAGCTTCTGTCCCACCCTCCACTTCCTCCCCAGGATCAGATCCTAGCTCGTCCCAAGGCTACATAACTCTGCCCTCAAACATGACGGTGGGACTGGGTGATCCGGTACAGTTCTTGTGTGGAGTCCCTAAAAGCTCCGAGGGTCTGACTTTCACTTTCTATGGAAGCGCTCACAACTACACCCTGAGCTGCCCCAGCGGACACGTAGAGGACATACCACAGGTCAAAGATAAGAATAATAATAAAACAGTCTAGGCAACTTAAAATACTGTATGTAACTGACAATGTTGTTTCTGTAATAAATATTGTTTGAGACATTATTATATTTTAATATAAACATCCATTATACATATATGTATTTTTGCTTTTGAAGTTATTTGACATGTATAGAGATGATTACACTAACATTATTATATAATATCTTTCCAGGCACTTGAGGGGAATTGTCTGGAGCATCAGGAGGAGCTGCTGGCTGTGTGGGTCCTAAAAGGCACGTCTCTACCAGACAGTGGTGTGAGAGTTGTATGTCAGAGAAGCGGCTTCCTGGCTGCACCCACAGCATACTTATATGTATATGGTAAGGATCATTTATCCAACCTTTTAACCAGAAATGAACCAATAATAAGCTTATCGTTGAGGTTATTTCTCACCAGATAATGGCTCAGGAAACTCTCTCTTGATTGGACTGGCTATTGGAGGATTTTTCGGTATATTAACGGTGTTTGGCTTGTTCTACCTGATGCTGACGAGATCTGAGAGGCTCCGTATCTGCTTTAGTGGTGAGAATATATTTATATATATATTATTTCAGTTTATGTCGTAAATGTTCAATACACATTTTTCACGGTTTATAATGTATTGTTCCTTGGGACTTTCTTCAGGAAAAAACAACACACCAGAAGATCTGACAGAAATTGTAGACAACATTGAATCCACTGCTACGTCTCCTATGCCCACTCTGAATGAGAAAATGAGAGATCTTTGATCATTGCATTTGTCCATAAGCCTGATAGTTTGAATCAATAACATCTATTAAATCTAAAAATCTAAACTGTGATTCCACTAATTATCAAAACATGAAGGCTTTTTAATGTATTATTTTTAAATAGAATATGCACAAAGAATATAACTAGATAACTATGCTATGAACTCTTATCACGACTATGTTTGTGTCTATATGAAGAATGTTGTATACTGAATACATATTAAAGATTGTATATTTGTGCCTCTTCAAAACGTTTTTTCACCCTTCAGTCTTATAAGTCAATGTTACTCCCTCTAGTGGTCAAAACTTTACACTTCACCATGAAGAGATAATGTGCACAGAGGTTAAGATTGTGAACTGATACATAGACACAAAACAATAACACCAATAACAAACCCTTTTATTAAGTCAAGCAGGAACAGAGTATATGCCAAATATGGGTAAGAAATGAATAATAATGTAAGCAGTGGCAAACGATTATAGTAATTTCCTTTTAACTTAAACTTCTTAAAAAAAATAGATTAGGGCTTTAGGATCATATTATCTTAACATATTGTAAATGTAAGGTTTAATTAGTTTGAGTTGCTGTTCATTAACATTTGGTTTGCCATTACTAACTTTGATTTGTTGTGGTTAGTTTTGTACATTTTTGATTCAATTCTAGATTTACAAAGGTAGTTGTTGTTGTTTGTTATTTATTGGTGCATCAAGGAAAACAATGAAATAACTTTTAAATATCTAGAATATAAAATAAAGCTTTGTAATTTTTAGATCACATTGCCCTTTTTTATGCCAGAACAAATTGTGTGATTAATTGATCAAAAGAGTGACCCTGACCTACCCATACGGTTACACCTTTAATAGCATTCTCCTTCATTTATCCTTCATATTCACACTTATATTCTTACTCACAAGTCCTGTCTGAGCAGAGGACCGGTTCCTTCGTCTGTGGTCCGCGGTTCATTAGCTTGTCTGGTCCTTCATGTTGTGACACCTGACAGAGGTCACACACACCACACACAGGCAGCGACCGACCAGCAGGGGGCGCCTCTCCAATGACCCTGAATCACAACAGAAACAGAGTTACATGTTTACTCAGCTGTTCACACACCTCATGCAACTTCATGACACTTTCTGATGTCTGTCTACACTCTCTAGAGCAAAACACAGGGAATGCCATGAGTGAAATGCTTAAACAGTGAAATCCACAAATGATACAGTTGTAAAAGAAAATATATAGTATTTATATTCTCTACAAAGCTTCTGCAACTGTAGGTCAAGGCAGGGCAAGCACAAAAGAACTTTTACACTGATTAATTTATAACAATTTAACATTATCAATCAAATAATTATTACCATACCATCTGACATAATCACACTATTAATCAGGTTTTCTATTATTATTAAATATAAAATCATTTAATTAACTTTTTATTGTTGAGACACTAAATAAACTTCTTGTATTACTCTTCTTGAATATAAACAATACAGATTTCAAATTAATTACATTTAACACAAAGAACAGCAACATTTCTTCCATCACACACACACTTTTACTGACAGAGGAATGACCATGGACCCCTCAATAAAAAAGGTAACAAATCATAACTTTGAATGCTCAGACTTACACTGATTGTTTATCTGACTTGGGTGTAATGAGTGATTTTCCACTAATTGGCTTGTGTGTGCAGATGAGCCCTGCAGCTTCTTGTTGATGTATAAACAGCACAAATGCCACCATCACAGAGGCCCGTGCTGAAAGTGTCAGCAAATCTCTTGCTTGTGTGTGTAAGCAGATAACATAACACATGATAACCTGCATTATGCACTGTGTGTTTGAGACGACCTCTAACCAACAATCTCCTCGGACAGTTAACCAAATCAACAATCGTTTAATGATTGGAATGAGTTAAACAAGGCATTGATGTGGTAACACATCAAGACATTTAGGACTTCCTCCATAAAAATGCATTGATATGGTTGACTGACATTGAAATGTGAAGAATTTATTTTAGTAAATGAAAGGAGAGTAAGCCTATATGTAGTGTTTTCTTACTTGAAAATATAAAGGTCGATCCCAAATACGCTGTCAAGTAAATGTAAAATACAACAGCTTGGTACTTATAGTATTGCACTTTTAGTACTTATAGATTTTTCCCTTTATTCAACATCCTTAAGTGGCATCTCACCCAAAAACACATAACATGAAACAATGTATAGCATGTTCAGATTAGGTGAATAATGAACAGAACCACAGCCTGTGACCTGAGTGATAATGTCACGTCTATATGTGCCATGTTCTCTAAACATTAGTCTACATGGACAAAAAGACCACGTGTTGATTGCATAAAATATTCAAGTCCCCTCAATTGTTTGTATAATCACTATTGGAGCTTGATATCCACAGCACCAGGCCCCACACACACTCAGAGCTGGGCTAATTTTGTCAGTGTCATGCCATTGGCAGGGAACAAAGTGACCTACAGCAGGCTTTGTGCAGACAGGAAAGTGCTACCAAACCTCTGTCTTTTCCACACCTCAAAAAATGCATAATTTAATATTCACAATAATAGTATATATAGTAATCTATCAGTATTGTATTATTGCTGATTCAACAGCAGTTTTTCCACAATGATTATTGTGAAGTTGCCCATTATCACTAGTGTTAGTGTCTGTCTCATTGTCGCCTGAGTTTCCTCACTTATCAGGAGGCCTTTTGAGTGACCGTATAGGTATTAATAGCTACTTTCACCACTGTCTTCTTATCTTCCACTCTAGACTCCCAAAAACACAGCCACCTAACAACTGTGAACCCTTTCACAACATACTTTTGATTTTCTTTATAATATCAATATAACTTGTTCCTAATCTGCTACATATGTAAAATAATAAAATCACAAGGGAACAGAAAACTTAATTTAGTGACGTTTCTTATAGCTACGGTTAAAATTGACCTTAAAAACTAATGTTACCTACAGGGCACAATTTTACTCTGATTAACCTTAATGTGCGTGTTTGCAAATACAGTGTGTCATTTATTTGGTTCCATCAGATGAGCTTTGATACTCTGAAGATGGAGGATGTGCCCGACTTCCAAAGAGAAAATATCTGTCAACCATGAGATCAACATAAATCCTTTAACACGATGGAGTTACCTGGTGGACAGATGGAGTTACAGGGTGGACACCTGCCTAGAGCTGGAGAAAGGGAAATCACAACATGAGCAAGAAATGGGAAAGAAAAGTTGTTCAAATAGTAAATACAAGACTCATTTTGCCATTCTACAACCAAGCAGTGCAGAACTTAAGAACTTTACACTGTGAAACATCTTTTGTAGACTCTGAAAATGTGTAAAATTAAATATTTCACATAGCTGCAAATATGCTTGTCTTATATTTCAAATAATATTTTCATGTAAAAGTTCAGTTGTTTGACTTTACAGTGAATTTGAGAATACAGTGGTGCACATTGGTGTTTATGCCATAACACTGACAGTGGTCTCTTCTTTGTTCATAAACAGGGCACAGCATCATACAAATGTACAAATGTTTTTATTTGAAACAAAAAGGAGGAGCTGCAAATATTGAATCAGCTAAAAACATCAAGAGGCACTTTAGTCGTGACAGTGAACCTTTCCTCACGGTCGTCTGCAGCATCAGCAGCTCAGGTAAGTGCAGATAATGTACTATTCAAATTGGGTGAGATTACATACAATAAGTGAGCATTTGTTGGCATGAATAGGCAATACATTAAAAAACCTTTCTAGCTTATAACTGTAGATAAGTAACAAAAACTTTCCTTGACCTGATCATTACAGGTAAAGGTTGATGTTTGCGTTGTTGAAAAGAATCGTAAATTTGTACTTAGTTGTTATAAATCTTAAGTTAATGCAACACTACTTTAACTACAGTTAATACAGTTAAATGTTTCACACAAGGACAAGAAGTGCCCTGCACAGCCTGAGCGGGTCAAAGTAATGGGACTCATTATTTTTTTGGCACAGATGTGGTTACAAATCATTCAGCTCAAATATAGTGGAGATTTTTATTTTAACAACTTTGCTTTGCGTTATATCAAAAATGTATATATTTAAAATGAGAAAATGCTTAATGCTGTACCAACATACCCAGACACTGAGATAAAAATCTAGATCCTGAAGTTGTGTGAAAACCTGCTGAGTTTTGTCCCGTGACAAAATTTCATCCACTGTTTATTCTCCAAACACCCACAATGCACCCCTACTGATGAGATCCTGCAACTAAAATATAATTCTGAGAGCATAATGCAGCTTACACATGTTTTTATTTTATGAAATTTTTTACTTCTGTTATTTCTTACTGTAATTTCAGGTCTATATTAAACATGGGGAGGCTTAGTTTTGTGATGTTACTGACAGGTAAGAAACACAACAAGCTAAAGCATTTTTGTACATTTTTGCATTCACATAATTCATTCTTATTGCATGTTAATTTTATTTTGTGCAGTCCTCTTTGCCCTTTTTATGGAAACTGAAGCAAGTAAGGCCAATATTTCACAATAACAACGTACATAGTAATAATATGTGTACAATTGTTGCATTGTAAATTGATTAATTCTTTATTTATTGTTGTTTTTGTCTCTTGTTGCTGCTTTTCAAATTTGGCAGATCCCTTTGTTTACAGTAAGTATAATATTGACAGTAGGTTATATGGTGGTGCACACATTTCCAACTATAAATATTGAATATGATGCTTATGTAACTATGCAATGTGTAAAACAAATACACATTTTCTCATTTTCTCTATATTCTTTATTTACCAGACTATGAAAGGTTACGAATTGGAGGCCTGGTCTTTGCCTGCTTGCTAATTGCTGGGGGAATTGGAGTCATAATCTGTAAGTAAAAGAAAGCCACACACCATAGCTGTATTTGGACAGAAACCCGACACAGCAGCATGTGTCCTTATGCTTGTTTTTCTTCATTTTGGCAGATCACAAGTGCAACAAAGTTCCCTTGAAGTAAGAATTTAACACTTTCAAGTAACTAAGGGAGAGGGTTGAGATTTAGAAACAAAATTATATATTTTTAAAAGATTTTTTTTTATTTTGACCTCTATGCAGTAGTAGTAGGCATAGCTGCATGTGTGGTTGTAAGACTGAATAGTAGCAGTCATTGTACTGTTCAAGTAGTAGCATCAGTAGCAGCCTCAATCACTGCAGCAGTGTTGGTAAAAGTATTAGTAGCCTTTCTAGTGCTGTAGTGATCACAGGACTAAAACAAGTAGCAGTACTACAGCAGTAGTAGTAACATTTGAAGTTGCAGTAACCCATTGGATGCAGATAGAGTTTGCTCTTCTCCCTCTTTGTGTCTCACCTTCACAATGTGTTGTATTAATTACCGCCCTGTCCTCTTGTGTTTTTCCTCTCCTCTCAAACAGGAAAGTAGAAGATGACAGTGAAATTTGATAGCGCACCAGACAGACCGGTTCGAGTCAGGGAATGGCAGACCTGGAACAGGTTGAGACAAAAAGAGGGTGGGTGATGGGCAGGAGGAAGGAAAGTCACATGATGCCACCTGTAAAGACGTGAGCAAACAGACAACTGATAAGAAAATGCTCCATTAAAATAAATCTCTATAGTTTCACTCATTTATTTTGGACTGGGATTCAAAGATGGAAAAATATATGTGTTGCCATAAGGTACTTTTTTTGTTCACATTTTGCAATTAGAAGTAGTACTGTTGACCACCTACCGAGTTAGTTTTTCCTACATTATTGCCAAAGTTTATTGCTTTATGTAACACTGTACACTGAATTGAACAAAACATAGAGTCTTGAAAAATATCCTATGTATGTGTTCACTGCTGTAGTTATTTAGTTCTGTTCCTGTTCATTGGCCTATAGCAGATGTCAGTAGTAAATAGTTCATTGTGTCATTAGATATAGGTAGTTTTCTACACTTGCATTGGGCTAATTCTTGTAGTGTATGCTTTTTAATTTGTGTGCCTATATGATATACTTTTGATGACATATACCTTTCAAGAAAGTACTAATGTGCAAGGCCTAAATAAAAGCTCCAACTCAAACTTTGTACAATCCCTTTACTGTCGTTGTTGTCCTTTGTTCCTACACCCAACAAGGTCCCATCGCCATCTGGGCTATGCAAATAATAGTGGAAATTTCCCTGCAAACGTTCCCGACAAACAAACTATAAAGTCCAGCTCCTCCTCCAGTTCAGCACTGACCTCAGATCAGCCTTACGCCCCTGTGCGCACGGAGACTTTTACTTCCTCCACTCGTGAACGAAGCCAACGCCACTGACTCCAGATCAGGAGTTTGTATCCGGACTCCCACAGTTATTCCACGGCCCCTTGAGCTAAAACCAAGCCAACCTGTTGAGTTTAACAGTGTAGAAGGGTGTTGGCGCTTTACGCACGGCTACATCAGTGAGGGAGAGATTTTGACGCTGCTGGCTGAAGTTTACGCACGAGGGTAAGTCTGCGACAAAACGCATGATTTGTGCGCTTATGGGTTTTTTTTTTAACAAGTTTAGTGACGTTTTGAGTTCCGGCATGATGTCTTCTTGAAGTTGTAAAGTTGTTTTCATTTTTTTAGTCAAATTGTGAATGATGTAAGCGTGGGTTGATACATTTAAGATGACAAACTCTCCTATCCACCATCTTGTACTTTGAAGATTCAAAATTGTGCAAATGGAAAACTAGTTAACACATAAAAATAGAAATGATTACATCGACTTTTTGGTGAGGAAGCTACAATAGTTAACATTTTTACAGAAATCAATCAGAATTTGTGTTTTTGGCCGTGTTTCCTAATTCAATTTTATGATTTTAATATTGGCATTTATTCCTTTATGTATAAAATAACATACGATCAAGTGAATTTTGCATTATTCACACCCCTCTTTGATGACACAGCCTTTGCTGGGTGAGCTCAGTGTGTGTCCAGCTGATAAAGGCGCAACTGTGATATTGGTCGGACCTACTCAGATGGCACCGGGACAGAACATGACAAGGGCAAATAAAGTGAACTGTGCTGCTGACTGAAGAGCAAATGAAAAGTTCTGTGTATTAAAGATACCAGGTCCTCATTTAATTTCCCCTTGAAGTGGACACAGTAATCCAATTTCAACATAGTATAATGTAAAGCTTGGGGAAATAAAATATTCTAGAGCATTTCCTATTACAGGTGTTTTTATTTCTCAAAGAAAAAAATAAAAAATAAACTTGCATTAAAAGCATGAATTCTTACTGTGAATGTGGACTCTCGTTCCCACAGATCAGATTTTATTTGGCCTGGTGGTATGAAAAGATACTTACAGTGATCTCCACCAGAAAAATAAGGCATGGTTTTGTGTGGATTCAGACTACAATGTTTTGAGAATCCACTGGAGGTCATATTGGTTTCATAAGGACATAGACCAAACGATTGCTGTGACTTTGCTTTGTCAAATGAGTTTCCTCTGCTCATCTTTCCCCCCCTCACCTCACATGACTCAGGTCTTAAAAAAGGTTGTGAGTGAGAGCAACAATCAAATGGAATGATCAGAAGAGAAAGCTTTTAGGAGGAACCCTCTACTCAGATTTCTACCATAACACAAATAAATATAGAAACTTCCACAACAACTCATTGATTTTCTTGTACCAGTACTACAGCCATTTATTTTCTCTGCACCTCGAGCTTGTGAAGTGGGAGACAAATTGCAAAAATGTTAGATTATTATCGTGAAGGACAAAATACCCTGCAGTCTAATTGTTTTAGGCCTATATACTCAGAAGGCTCAAGAGTAAAATCTATTCTTTGTCGGTTGTGTAGAGACCAATGAAGTAAACATACACTGCAATCCATAAAGAAGAAACAAGGCAATAAATAAACATGCTAAAAAATATTATCTCAATCTATTCACAATGAAGCATGCAAAAACAGGAAGAAAGAGCAGTGTTACAATATGGTAAAGCTACAGGTTAAAAAGAAGGGACCTAAACAATGCTTCTCCACATGTGGGACAGTTGTTTGCTGCTCAGTGTTTAGCCTCTTGCAGTTACCAAAGTGACTCAGAGCTTGAGTATGCTCCACTCTTCTACCTCTTTTATAATGGCACTCCTCTGTTCCACTGTGTCCCAGCCGTTATCACACTCTCCCCTTAGGCTTAAATTCTTTCTTCTTCTTCTTGTTCTTCTTTTTTTACCACAAAATGTCCAAAGGGATTTTGTCTGGTTCTACTCTGCGTATTATTCACTTCCTCATTTCCTTGTGTCTACATTCTTTCTGCTCTTCTTTACCACTAAAGGCAATACAAATACTTGTTGCTAGGCTGCTATTGCCATGCCAGGTCCCTAGGGTTTGTTTCTTTAATCATTTGGATTCACAACAGTGAACCCGTGCAATCCCAGCTAAGTCATGATGCGTTGGATGACAAGTTAAAATTATTTATATTTTTTTTTAAAAATGCTATATTTTTCAGCTATTTTCTACCATACCATTATCTATAGAAACATCACACAATTTATCAACAAAATGTTATTTTTGACCAGCTTGCTGTCAGGACTGTGGTACCTCAAAATGAAAAATAATACAACATTTTTACATTTGTACGATGTGTCAAATACAGGTTGGGACAAGGTTGTTGTTCCTTTGAACTCAGTTAACCCCTATTTTTAATATTGATTCTGTAAGAACGATTAAGCTGTCACAGTAAGTTGATTTTTCTCATGCCTCATAAAGGAAGTGTGTAACAGAGGAATCTGGCCTGGCTAATTTAAGCATAAAACATTCCTGTTAGAATGGGCAGCTGTCTTTGTAGTAGCAGGAACACACAGCCCTGTGTCCAGTGTGGGAGCTGGGAGGTCTTTTGGAAAAACATACACTGCTTGAGTTAGTCACATAAATAGTTTGGGTGCTACAGTAACATGGAGCGTACAATTAACTTTGAACGTGAATGTGAACATCAACTCAACTTCAAACTAGACACAAGTTTGGTGCAGCTTTGTGTGGTTGGTTTAAATGTATTATACAACTAAAATGAGAATCTCTCAGTTTAAAACATCAAGGACCTTGAGTTATTGTTGGTAAAACAATTATATTTCTTAAAGATGTTTTCTGATCAAAATACATCTAGAGTGGTGCTTTTTTTCATTCACGCATGTTTAACACACACACTTTGGATATAGTTCTTCTCTCAGACTGAAAGCACTCTGTTCCACTTTGTGATGTCATGTGAAGTGCTCCACTGTGTTTTTAAACTGCATACACTTTCACTAGAATCATTTGGATAAACCTAAAAATGTCAGTCTCTACTCAACAAAAGGCAAAAGGTTTTATCTTGAAAACTCCTGCTTCATGACATCTCAAGGTGGAACAGGACATTTTGAGCTTTAGAGATGTAGACAGACTAATAATAAAAGATTCCTCAAATGTGTGAATGAAACAAAACACACGTCTTGATTAGGTAATAATGTTCTAACATGGCTAAAAGCTCACAATAGTCAATTTTATGTAATATAGGACTTTTAACTAAGGCTCAATTTACCTTCCTTTTACTTCTTATTATTTACTGGTAAGGTATTAACAAAATAATGTATTTTTAAATTGACTTATTCAGTATTTTTTAAACTAGAAAAATAAAAATATGTAATCTAATTGATCTAAATAGAGGATTATTCAGTCAGAATGCCTTTTTGATGGAAAAAACCTTGTTTGTCTAATTACTGGGGCAATTCACGTATAAAGGCAAATTAAGTAGTCAGCTTTGTATTTTCAGGAAGAGTGCTCATAAAAAGAGGATGTTTGGTGTGAATGAATGAAACAAACCTAACAAAGAAGAAGGAGGTGAGGAGGTGCAGA